>JBAMBL010000613.1:0-60414 GCA_037043405.1 Drosophila subquinaria
GTAATTTTTATGCATACATAAATTTAAATTTAATTCGATTGTTTTCAATTAAGTATTATATCAATTTTTAATTTAATTCTTAGAATTTCCCATTGATTGTTTTCTGGCTATGCCTGAAATCTATTTTAAATCTATTTGCAACTTATAATGTGCTCTCTTTTTTAGCTGTGGCAACACTAACACTGCGAAGCGCAAGTGCATGTCGATTGCACAGCTGGTGGAGTTCCTCAATAAAACGCAACGCGATCCGCGCCTGAACGAGATACTCTATCCGTATGCAAATCCCGCGCGGGCCAAGGAGTTGATACATCAATACGAGCCGAGCAAGTTCAACGCACAAAAGGGCCAACTCAGCCTGGATGGCTTTTTGAGGTGAGTCTCCTTCAGTGTCTCTCTCTCTCTCTCTCCACCTTCTTAGGCCTTAGGCACTGCGTCTGACAGCTGCTTATCCAGCTCAGGCTCAACGCCTGTTCAAGTCACTTCACGGCACTTCAAGCACAAGCACAAGAACAGAAAAGAACAGAACACGCCCTGCATATGACGCGCGAAGGCTAAGACGCTATTATCATCAACATCATCATCATTGTTTTCACATCGTCATCATCATCTTTATCATCATTAACAAACCGCACACTTCACTGTTGCATTCGGCTGCGTCACATCGCGTCCTTCGCACATATGCAAAATAAATATGAATATGACAAAAAAAGAAAGAGAAAAGAATTCAAGTGCAGCCGAGAGACGCTTCACAAGTTTGTTAACGCCTCAAGCTATGCGATTTGCACAATTGTTGCAATATTTATGTGTTTTGCAACACTTATTGCAGCTTTTAAAATAGCTTAAAACACAAAGCAGCCCTTGTCCACATTTAGGTTATAGCTTTTTGATTTTAATAAAGTTCAGACGGTTTAAGAGCTCAATTAATTTCATTTTCGTGAAAGCTCAAATGATGAAGCTTTTTAGCTGGTTTTTATTTTATTTTTTGCACAACATGTATTTTTAAAGCTCATTAAAGCTTTTTTAAAAAATCTGTTGTAATTTTTTTGTGTGTTTCCAACACTTATAAAAGCTTTTCAAGTAGCTCTTTGAAGAAAGAAGATAACTGTTATTTAGAGGAGCTTTTTATTAGAATAAACTTAATTTTCTGGTTTTTTTTTAGTTTTCCAACACTATACATAAAGCTGAAAGCTCAATTGATTAAGTGCATAAGCTTTTCAAATTATTAACAAAGTTTACTGCATATAAAAAATGTGTGTTGAAAGCACATAGAAAGCTCAATTTCATAAAAAGTTCAATTTCATAAAAAGCTCATTTTAATAATAAATTTGCTTTATCTCTAATTCTTATTAAGCTCATTTATGACTAAGGTACATTTATTTATAAGAGCTTTTTAATTAAACTAAAGTTCAGACGCATGAAAAGCTTTATTAAGTCAATTTTAATGAACGGAAAACGGAATTAATCAAGTGCTCAAGCTTTTCAAATGATTATTAAAAAAGCTTTTGTAAATTTTAAGGCAACTGTTATAGAGCGGAGCTTTATAATCAAATCAAAGCTCAGCCGCATAAAAGCTTAATAAACTTAATGTACATGAGCTTTTTAACACAACACAGAAAGCTTAAAGCGAGATTGATCAACTACACAAGCTTTTCCAATTATTATCAAAGTTTATTACACAAAAACAAAGTTTTAAAGCACGTTAAAGCTCATTTAAATAATTCTTTCTTTCTCTCTCAATTTCAATCGATTCTTTTTTGACTGCCAGGTATCTGATGGGCGATGATAATCCCATAATGGCGCCCAATAAACTGGATCTCTGCGATGATATGGATCAGCCGATGTCGCATTATTTCATCAACTCCTCGCACAACACTTATTTAACGGGACACCAGCTGACGGGCAAATCCTCCGTTGAGATTTACAGGCAATGCCTTTTAGCCGGCTGCAGGTGAGTGAGACATGAGACGGGAGACAAGAGACAAGAGAGAGACATGATGATGAGAGACCATTCAATGTGGAGATGAAGGTGGAGAATTGGGGGCGTGGCCGGAAGGTGCTTTTAATGACGCAATTAAATGAACATGAACATGTGTGTGTGTGTGTGAGTGTGTGTGTGTTTGTGTGAGTGTGTGTGTGTGTGAGTGTGTGTTTGCGGTCAGTTTGGCAGCTGACCGTGACCTTGATGCGACTTCACGAAGGCCACACACACATACACTCAGAGAAAAAACGAGTAAAATAAATGTAAAACACTTTAACTGAACTCAAAAAATACTTAATGCCATAGTTTAAATCATCGGTGGGCACAGTGGCCCAAATAGGCAATCTAGCGGGATATAAGTCGAATTTCAATTTTTGTATATTCGGGTTTTTTTTTATTTCTTTTGATAGACAACTCTTGTCATAGCTTATAAAAGCTTTTGCATGAGCTTTCAGGTGCATTCCTAATCGGAAGTGAACTTCCAAAGTGAACATTTGTTTAGCACGTGGCCTGCCAATATTTGACTGCATTCTTAAGCCTTTTTTGGTTAAGCCAAATTTTAAACCAATTGTCAATTTCTTGAATCAATATCTTTTTTTCTTAATCAGAAAAGGTATGTACTAAATAAAAATTATATGCTTGCGACCCGTCTTTTCATGTGTAGCAAAAAAAATGTGGTAGAAGTATGCCTTTTTAGTATACATGTTCTTATAGCGTATGCTGTCAACTTTGGGCTAAAACTAGCGTGCTCGGATCGGATCCGAGCTAATTTTAGCATATATGTAAAGTATGAGTCCTTGTGGTGTACAAATTTCCAAAATGTTAACCAACTACGACCAACTCTTAAGTCTGTTGCCCTTTTTAGGTGGAATGTCAGTTTCGAAGCGCTATATATATATACATATTTATATTAATTGGCTTAACGAAAAAGTGGCCAAAAATAAAATGTTAGCCATCAAAGAATTTGTATTTGGTATATTTAATAAAAATTACCTGGAAGAAAAAAACAAAAAGTTGAAAGCTTTCGTGGCCCATTTTACAGAAAAATGGAAGGCATGCAGATACAGTAGAAACTTTTTTGAAAAAAAAAATCAAAAATGGCTTGACATGCCTCTTTTTCAACAAAAAAGGTAAGACATGGGCCGTCCCATAAAAAATTTTTGGGACCTCTGCCCCAAGACACAGGTCCGAAAAGTGTCCAGTATTGTTATTAATCAGTTGTATGGGAGGTATGAGAAATGTTTGACCTAGAATATTGAAATTTAGAGAGTACGTGAAGAGTGCATTGAAATCCTTAAGCTAAAATTTTCATTCAAATATCTCTTCATTTACTCGAGTTATTAATAAAATTCCGCTGGCAGAGCAGTTTGGCCCACTGTGGTGGGCACGGAATCTGAATTAGGGAGCACAACAACAACAACCCTATTAGAGTGTAGCTAAGTTGGGAGCAGTCGCTGCTCCCGGAGCCACTGCGTGCCCACCGCTGGTTTCAATTAAATTTAAATAAAATTTCAATATAATTTTCAGGGTATCAAACAGAAACGAATATCGGTAACGGTTACGATTTCGTTTAAGTTCCAATTTAAATTTTCGGTTACCGGTTACGCAATATCTAAGGATATCGGAAACAAAAAAATAAAAACTGTAATTTTTGACAATTAGATGATAATATTGAAACCAAAATTCGTTGATTTCAGAAAAGATTTTTCTATTCGATAGAATTTATATTCAAATTAAGTATAAAAATTCACTATTAGCTTTAAAAAAAGGCGATTACGCATAAACAATAAATTTTAATGTAATGATGGATTGCACTAAAACTAACCGCTAATCATGAAACGGTTACTAAACGGTAGAGTTGTATCGTACCGTTCGGACTAAGTTCGATTGAACTATTCACCAAAGTGAACGAACGAACTAAATCCCTGATTGTAGGTCTTATAGTTCAGTAGTTCAGTTGCTTAGTTCGTTCGTTCAATAGTTCGTTCGAGTCCTTTTATAGGTCAGTAGTTCGTTCGAGTCGTTTGAGTCGTTCAATAGTTCGTTCGAGTCGTATGAGTCTTTCGATTCGTTTGAGTCGTTCAATAGCTCGATCGAGTCCCATTACAGGTCAGCAACCTGATAAAGTAGACATTGACTTTCATACACAACAATATATATATTATATTTTGTATGCTAATTTCCATTACTTTATGTCGTTGGCAGGCAGACTTGGACTGATATTTCAGTCAAAACACAAATGTCACTAATTTGCGTGAAGCAATTTGTTTTTTTTTTTTTTATTATCTTCGGAGAAGATTAATTGGATTAAAGTATGAATTTTATTGTTTTTATTTTTAAAATCCGAATTGGCTTTTATTTTCAACCCTATTTTTAAATATAACGAGCGATAATGGGATTCGAACGAACTATTGAACGACTCGAAAGACTCAAACGACTCGAACGAACTATTGAACGACTCAAACGACTCGAACTACTGACCTATAAAAGAACTCGAACGAACTATTGAACGATAATGGGACTCGAGTCACTGAACTACTGAGCTAAATGACCGATTAGTTCGTTCACTAAAAATTGAACTACTGAACTAAATCCTTCAACTGAACTAGAATCGACAACTCTACTAAACGGTTATTTCGGCTAGAATAATTTCGGTTCTTCTGTGTGCGTTTATCAATTTTAATCGGTTAATGCCGGTTAATCGGTGTTGATCCCTGATAATTTATCTCAGTGTACACACTCGCACTCACACACACTCGCACACACACACATCTGTGCACACACACACAATGTGTCAGGTGTTTTGTGCGTTTTTTGCCGCTGCGTTGCATTTTTAGTGCAACGGAAATTGCGCGGTTGCCATTTTCATCAACATGACTGACTCTCTCACTCGCACTCGCACTTTGTCGCTGTCGCACACACACACACACGCACACAAAAGTTGCTGCCAAGGACATTTTAAATGATTCACTTTTTTTTTTTCCTTTTTTTCTCGCTTTTTGTTTGCTCTGCATCGACTGATAAAAAGATTTTTACGCTTTTTTTTGTTGATTTTCAACAGTTAATTTAATCGCTAAATATTCAATATACATACATATTTATCGTTTATTGCTTTTCAGATGCGTCGAACTGGACTTTTGGAACGGACGCACTGAGGAACCGGTTATTGTTCACGGTTATACATTTGTGCCCGAAATCTTTGCCAAGGACGTTCTCGAGGCGATTGCGGAGAGCGCATTTAAAACATCCGAATACCCTGTGATATTAAGTTTCGAGAATCACTGCAATCCCAGGCAACAGGTGACTTTGATTTGATTTTATTTTGGTTTTTTAAAATCAATTTTCAATTTTTATACCAGGCATCTTAACGATAATAAGTTTTATGAAACAAAATATTAAATGAGAGTTAAACAAAAAATTGAGAAGCAACTTTTATTTTTACATTTTTGTAATAAAAATTGAAAGATAAGTTTTATTTTTATAAAGTTATACCAAAACTCTACTTTGCAATTGCTTAAAATAAAAATTGAAAATTTTATTTCACAAAATAAATTCTATTTTACAATTTTTATTATAAGAATTAAAAGCTAAAAATAATTGACAACATAAATAATTGGAATTAAAAATTTAATTGGAAAGTTATTTATATTTTTGTTCTTTTTTAAAGATTAAAATTGCTTCTAGGATATTCGTTTCTTTTTTCAATTACAATTGTACCAAAACTTCCAAAACTGTCTTAAAAAAGTTACAACAACAAAATTAAAGTGTCAAATAAAATTTATTGACAGACTTTATTGTCAAATATTTGCTTCTTAGCGATTTCTTTTATTAAATTAAATATAAATATGTGTTTATTTGCGTTGCCTTAAACAGAAAGGCACCAAAGTTAGTTCAATATGGAGCCGCAATTCGACAGTTGCCAGTCAAAAAGTAACTCGTCCTAAACTAATATATAAAACAGTAGCTTTCGCCCCTTAATCAAACAACTCGGCAGAAGGCAAACAAGAACTTGCACATTCACGTATGTTTAGTCACAGTTGACGGGGGGACAAATGGGAAAGGGAAAGCGAAAGGGGAGAGGGGAGAGGGGGAAAAGTCCCCGCTTAAACACACAACGTGGTAAATCTCAGCAGCCACTCCAAAGGTAATTGCCTGATGCTTCAGCTCCACGAGATAATAACAAAGGCAAACTTTTTACCTTGAGAGAGAGAGAGAGGGCGACACAGGTAGAAAGAGAGAGGGAATGGAAAAGTTTAACCATTAAAAGTAGTAATATAAACTAAATTTACCATAGGGAACAAGCCAAACTTACGGCGGTCATATGAAAGCTATCAACATTACGAGTACACTCAGAAAAATACTATGCTCCGTTCGAAAAACTGTGTGTCCGTACTTGAATTCATATTATTTAGGCTTAAAAAACTTTAAGATTGTTGTGTACTAATAATATTCTTGAACTAAGTGTGAAACAATCTGCATTAGTTTCATTTTTCATTTTTGCGCCTTAGAATTCTCAACTGATTCAAACTAGAATCTTTTTATTAGGATTGTTGATCTTTTTAGGAGGAAATATGGTTTTTAAATGGTATTTAATTTTAGTTATTAATCGCGAATTTATGTAGATTTTAGGATTGAAAAAAAACTTAAATATGATAATGTTTTGTACAATTATAGAATCAAGAACATTTTGGGTTAAGTTTAAGATATTTGTGTGCTTTAACTAGTATGTTTCGAACTTTGTAACACTGAAATCAATCCCAAAACGTACTTAAAAGAAGTCAGATAAATTATGTTTTTAGGATTTCTGTTCTCAGTTTTGGAAATTCCGAACTCAGTCAACTTTCGAGATCGTTTTGTACTTGAAAATTCATTTCTTAAATACGAAAATCTTGATATTTTCTCCGAGTGTGCAGAAGTTATCAACCTTTGTACGTGTTTCGCCTCAACTTTGTTTCTTTTCCTTGAGAACTCGTGAACTCATCAAATTTCAGTTAGCAGTCAGTTAACCAACTGTGTTTTGTTCCCTCCCCCATCTCCATTCTGGTTATAGGCGAAAATTGCCAATTATTGCCGCGAAATCTTTGGCGATATGCTGCTGGACAAACCGCTGGACTCGCATCCCTTGGAACCCAATTCGGATTTGCCGCCGCCGTCGATGCTGCGTCGCAAGATCATAATCAAGAACAAGAAGAAGCATCATCATCACCACCATCATCATCATCATCACAAGAAGCCAGCGAGCATGGGCCAAGGAACACCAGGTGCCAGCAATAAGCTCACAACGGCCAACTCAGGTGAGTTTAGTTTCTTGTTAAGTTTCTTCTTCGGCTTCTTCTACTCAACACACATGGCGTATGCGTAATGCGAATTAAGTTATTTATTTCTTCTTTCTACTGTATTTTGTTGTTATTGCTATTGATGTTATTGTTGCTATTGCTGCACACAGTGATGGACAAAATCATAAAAACGACTTTATGATATTGTTATTTGGAATTAAGTAAAAATTATGAAACTAAAATAAAACAATTTTCGTAGCAATTTTAAAAGTACAGCAAGAAGTAATCGTTTCTATTATGTTTTCCATCAGCGTGTGTTACGCCGAAGACTTTTTCCCCTACTCCCTCTTCTCTTATCTTCTCATCTTGTCCTTCTTCTTAAATATTTTCTTGCTTCGCACCTGGCAAATGCAAATGCAAATGAGTTCCACACACGCACCTGTCTTTTGTTGTTCTTTCTATAGACTCTCGTAATTCTACTTCTTCGCCTTATTTCTTAACTTGTTTTCCAACAAATGTTCAAACTTTAGTTTCACGGAAATTATTCAGATAAGACACCGGTTAAGAACTAACTAGCTAAACTAACTACGAGTATGTGTTTAACATTTAACATTTATTTACCCTAATTTAAAATTGAATTTTTATTAAAAAAAAAAATAAATACATAATTTACATTTCATTTGTGATATGAGACTTTGTTAACTTTAATTGAGTTATTATTATATAATTTAAAAAACATTTTAAACTTTTTCTGCGTTATTCAATAAGAAAACACTTCAAGTTTGAACGAATTTAGGATTTTTAAACAATTTTTAATAAGTTTCAAGCATGAAAATTAACGAACATTTAAGAACAACTAAAAGTTTATTTATTTATTTATTAATTTATTTAATGTCAACTAAGAGCAGAATTAAAATAAATGTATGAACTTATTATGTTAATAAATTATTATGAATTACAAATAATTTTATATATTAAAAATATACAAATCTGGGGATTAAATCATTTAAAATTAAAATAATAATATCTTAATAAATTATTATAAATTACATAAAAATGTATATATTAAAAATGTACAAATCTGGGGATTAAATGATTCCAAATTTGTTGTTACTCAATTAAATCAATTCTAGAATCAAATCCAAGCTCAATTCCAAATGACATACCGCATGGAAATCAATCAAGTTTGAATTAAAATAATTCTGAAACTGATCAATCATAAATGTCAAATAGCTAAACTCCTTTCAATCCGCTTAATGGTTACAGGGTATATTAAAAAGTACTTGGCATGCAAATCTGTTTTAGTTTTGAAGCGAGTTATGTTGATACTCTGAGACTCTACGATTACGAGTACTTTATCTCGGCCATATGTTATAATGGATAACTTAACTTTTATGGCCTGTCAGCTTTAACTCTTCCTCTTGTCTCCCGTCTGTCTGTCTGTCTATGTGTCGTATAAAGTTTTATTGGTATTTTGCATATAAATGTATTTAGCTGGTGCTTCTCTCTTGGCTAATGGGGCACAGGGTCCTGTGTGTCCTGCGTGTCCTGCGTGTCCTGCAGGAGACATTTGCATGCACAACTGCACAATTTATCTACGCCCTGGCATTCTTCTACCTCTCTCCTCTCCACTCTCCTCTTTGCTCTCTCCTTCTGCCATCTTTCGTACTTCGCCAGTGGGTTGACATTGCACAAAAGCCAATTTATAAATGCAAATGACTTTTGCCACTGGCTTCTGTTGCAGTCGACGTCGCAGTCGACGTCGACGTCAACTGGGAGCAACTTGATGGCAATTGCCAGGGAATTATACATAAATAAATACATATCTCTGGCATTTTCGTGACTTCATTCGCTGCGACCTCTGACCCAACCTTATCCCAGAGCAATTGACAGTGCATCCACATCCCTCTCCCTCTCCTCCTCCTCCTTCTTCTATTTTTTTTTAACCTAATGCAATTAACTTCTTTTTTTTAAATATTTTTTGTGCACAAATTGCATTTAAAAGGCATTCCACAGTTGTTTAAAAGCTTTTCTCTTTTGACAACTTGCAATAAATGAATTTATTTATTCGATTTTTATATCGTTGTTACTTTTATGTTTTACATTTTCATAATTTAATTTTAATTTAACTTTAAAAAACTTTAACTTTAAAAAATTTAATTAAGTCTAAAATCGAAATAAAATAAAATAAAATAAAATATATAAGTAACTTTATTGCAAGTTTTTGTAAAAGAAAAATCTTTTTTGTCATTTTTTAAACAATAATAAACCCTTGTAATAAATATAAATGTAATTTTTATTACAAGGGTATATTATTGTTTAAAAAATTTCAAAAAAGATTTTTCTTACAAAATCTTGCAATAAAGTTACTTATTTATTTTATTTTATTTTATTTCGATTTTAGACTTAATTACATTTTTTTATTTAACTGTGTTTTGTATTTAAATATATTTATTTTATTTTATTTTCATTAATTTTATTATTTATTGTGTTTAAATTGCATTTATAGGCATTCAACAATTTTTTAAAAGCTTTTCTCTTTTGAAAACTTGCCATAAATAAAATTGATACTATTTTTATGTTTTATATTTATTTATTTTTATTATGTATGTTTAACATTTCTTTATTTACTTATTTGCTTAATTTAATTTTAGTTCAATTTTGGCATTGTTTGCAGTTTGTACATTTATTTAGTTTAACTCACAATGCAATTAATTTTATTTTATTATTTATTGTGCAAATATTTCGTTTGAAATGGCATCTACATTTATTTTAAAGCTTTTCCCTGTGACAACTTTGCGCAAATTTATTTATTTATTTAATGTTATTACCATTTCGACTTGTTTGTGTATTTCAATATTTATGTGCATGTATACTGTATTTGTACTAATATTTTCTTGCCATTTCGCATTTATTTATTTATTGCAATTTATTCAATAACACTTTTTTGCATATTTGCAATTTTTGCAGTGGACGCGGCGGCCAAGGCGGCAACGGCAGCGGCGGCAGCTGCCAACGCGCAACAAGTGGCAGCCGCAGCGCAGGACGAAGGACGAGGAGGAGGCGCGTTGACAGGCGCCGCCAATGGCGACATTGTCAGCGGAGCGGGCGGAGCAGGCGGAGGCGGAGGCGGGGGCGGGGCACATGCACCGCCATTGCAAGTAAGTACACAGAAAAAAACCAAATGGCTCTTAACAGTGATGGGCAAAACTTAAGAAACGACAGTCATTTTGACAACTAAAACCAGTGGTGTCCAAAATGCCAAAACCATATCCCATGGAATAGGAGCTCATAATTCATGCCAGCGTCTCAGCTGACGTACAGAGAGAGAGAGAGAGAGAGAGAGAGAGAGAGAGAGAGAGAATGCGTGTGTTCCATAAATAGCACGGTTTTTTCTCTCACGAAGCAACTGATCGTCTAATGCTTTCTGAGGTCAGTCGCTGTTCTGCTTTCAATGAAGAGATGCAACTACCCCAGTGCAATTAGTATATGTGGATGAAGTTTTTCCAAAAAAATATACTTATAACACAAAAGATTTGGTAAAGATTTCTTAAAATAATCTTATCATTTAAATTCCGTTTGAATGACACAAAAATTTTTTTAACCCATTAAGTACCCATGGAAAATTTAGAACTTTTGTAAAAGTGTTTTTTTTTATTTTTTTCGTCGGTTTCAAACAAAAAATATTATGACGAAAAAAAATTCTTCAAACAATTCTAACAGGCATGCCACAGAAATCTCTTTCACTTGACTTTCACGTCAATTTCATTTCTCCGTGCCACAGTCTAATCACCTGAACAATTTTGAGTGAGATGAAATCATCGCTCAATTCACTGGCGTCCGATGCCATGAGAATAATGTCACATCTTTTGTCCGAATTTTTGAATTTAGAGTTGTCGAGTAACTTTTATTGTTTGCCGCGCCAATAACTTTTAAATTTTTTTAAGCTATACAATATCAATTATTATATAAATAAATTGAATTATATAAATTAAATAAGAATTAAAATTAAAATTTGATATTCTGCAATGATAAACTTTTAAAAGTTGCTAAACAAATCCTTGGAAAATTTAATCTGGGAAGGGGCCAACCCTAGCAGCCTAATACGAAAAGGTTGATGAACATGCTGAAAAACCTAAATCATACGAATTTCTGTGGCACGGAGAAATTTTCGAAGTGAAATTGCTTTTCTCTGAAATCGCTTTCACTAGTGATTTCTATGGCATGCCTGTAAGAGTGAAAGTGACTGTAAACATTTTTTTTTCAAAAATCTCTTTGCTAAAAATTACTGTTTTAACCCCTTTTTCCTCCTTTTCATACAAAAAATGATATTTTAGCAATTTTGAAAATATCATAAAAAATACTAGCGAATAAATTTTTGTGTCATTCAAACGGAATTTAAATGATAAGATTATTTTTAGACATCTTCGTCAAATCTTTTGTGTTAAAAGTATATTTTTTTTTTAATAACTTCATCCACATTTACTTATTTCACTGGATTTACAACTGATGCTTTGCTCTCTTTACTTCATTTCATTTTTTCAGTGTAAAGCAGTAAAGTGTTTCCTTGACTTCGTGTTTCGCTGTTACGCATACAAGCGCAATGCTTGATTGTTAAGTCAAAATTATGAAATTAAAAAAAGATTATTTGTTGATAAACAACTCTAAAAATACATGCAAAGAAAGCCTAACATATTTTATTAAACTAAAAAAAAGTCGCGCACTATTAGCTTGAATTAAAATATAATTGATATTTGATGAATTACATTCAAAACATTTCGGAGTACCGAATTTTTCATTTCAGTGTAAACATTTGTAGGCTCTGAAGAATGTGTGTTGATGTGTGTGTGTGTGTGTGGGCGTGGCATCTATATATATTTTTATGTATATCTATTTGTATGACTTGCCTGTAATTGCATTTAATGGCAGCACACGTTCATCTCTCTCTCTCACTCCCTCTCTCTCACACACATATCTCTCTCTCCCTCTCTCTGTCTCTGCCTCACCACTTGCGATGTTTGAACTCAACGTAAAACTCGCTTGATTTGTCGCACTGTTTATCTCTCTGTGCACACATTCCCCCTCCCCTTCCCCTGCTGGACACCCCTTTTCCACCCACGCCTCTGCAAGGCTAAAGGAAAAGGGGAGAAAGTATTACGGTTGTTTTTGTTGCTTTTGATGTTGATTGTCGTCGTTGTCGTTGTTTACGCTCTGAGTTTACATATGTCGTAATGACAAAACACACACACACACACTCACACACACACACACTCACACACACACACACTCACACACACACACACTCACACGTTGATGGAAATAATAATAGAAACCAGGAAATAAAACCGTAGCCATAACCGTAGCCGTTAACCGATATTAACCGATTGAAATTGGTAACCGTAACTAAAACCGTAACCGAAACAAAATTTTTTTTAAATATCGAAACTAAAAAACCGAAATAACCGTTTAGAAACCGATTCGTACAAAACGGTTATTTTCATACGGTTAACCATCGCTTTTAAAATTAAATTTAATTTTAATTTCTGCACTTATTTAATTTTTATATTGACCTTAACAAAAATATAGGAAATATCTTTTTAAAATGTACATATATATTTCACATTTTTGTATATTTTTTTGTGAACTGATATCATTACGTAACCAAAACATGCTAAAAACCGGTAACCGTTACGTAACCGATACAATAAAATTTTGCATAACCGAATACCTTACCACTGAAACCGATATTCTTTTTATTTTGATATTTACCCTGAAGGAAACAATCGGGGGTGCCACAGAAATCGCTTTCGCTTAAATTTCACTCAAATTTGTATGAAATTCAAGTGATTTCTGTGGCACCCCCGAATAATTTTGTTTTTTCTATTTTTAAAATTGCATCGGAAAAAGTTATTTTTTTTAGTTTCATAATTTTTACTTAAAACCTTTTTAGCAATGAATCAAAATTAACAAATCAACGGAATTCTATGTTCATGTGCAGCTTTTTAACATATTATTAAACAATCGGCCTAAAATGTTGATACGACTCTTGTTTATATTATTTTGTCCATGACTGTGCGTCTGCTGTGTGTGTGTGTGTGTGTGTGTGTATATAAATGGATAAATTCAAGAGCTGCTTGATGACCAGTGACAGTCAACGAAGCGTTAACCAGAAAAAAGGGTTCCTTAACAATTGATGGGAAGAAAAATAATGATGATCCCCAGTTAACTGTGGCCAAAAGCATCAGCGACTTGTTAAGATTAAATTCTAAAACTGCAGAGACTGACAATATCAATTGACTTTGACATTGACTTTGAATAAATATTAAGGAAGTTAACTATACATGAAAATATTTCTACGGATAATATTATTAAGATTTTGTGCTCACTTTTATATTTGTCTTTGTATTTATTTTGTATTTTTGTTGCATACTTCTAAATTAAGTATTAATTTAGTTAGGCTTATATACATACTAACATTTGAGAGCGATTACAATTGCAATTGAACTATTACTTAATAAAAGTTGTTACAATGATAATGATTTTACGTCAATTAATTTAATTTAAAATTTATTAAAAAAAAGTGATAAACTACAAAGATTAGAAATAACATTTATGAAAAAAAAAAAATATACTATAAAATTAAAATTAATGTAAAATACAAATCGTGAATTTATTACATTTTAAAATTATATGTTCTAAAAACTTGAATATCCCCCCTGAAAGTTTGATTGTCCACAAATTTTGTCTGTTTCTCCAGCTCTGCTCTGAGCGACTGGATATCCGTTTTGAACACTTGGATATCCGCTCTTAAGGATTGATTATCCGTTTCCTTGTCAAGTACAAATTTCTTCTGTCGTTCGATCTCTGCTCTAATGAATTGTATGTCCAAATCCTTGGCCAGTTCATTCAAGTTTTGTTTCAACTCGGTTAATTGAGAGTTGATTGAAAGAAGCAAGTCCGTTTCATTATGTTCGGAAATTGGCATTGCTTCAAAAAACAAAATAAATGTACTAAATACGACGAATATACAAATTATTTTGTGCAACATTTTGCAACTGAACTTTGTTGAATGACCGAGAAGACTGACTGAGTCAATATTTTACTTGTTGAGAATTGAAGTGAATACTGAACTGACAAGCGCAATCACTTGCATTTTATACTCTCTTCAAATATATATGCATATGATTATGTTATGTATATGATTCTGATTAGACCGAGGTTGACCCGAGAATCGTTGAATCGACCGAGTTCCATTATCAGATCATTACATGATTTGATTACACTCTAAGCTGGCAATCAGCATTATTATTATTTCATAAACAAAGTAATAAAAAAGCTCATACGAGTCTACATACTGTGATGGAAAAAATATTAGAAACGACCATCAGTATGACATTTCAAATAAATAATGATATAGAATCCTGTTGTTAAGTTTTGAATCATTACAAAATAGGTATAAGGTAAAAAATATGAAACTGAAAAGAATTAGTTTTTCCGAAGCAATTTCAAAACTATTGTTCTATTGTTTCTTTTATTTAATCCCATTTACGGAATTGATTAATTTAAAAACAAAATTTTTCATTCTATCTTTTGATCTCTGTATTATTTTTCAAAACACATCTGGTACCTTAATTTCGACTATAGTTTCAAAAATAATTTTTTTATTCGTTTAACTGACTTAAAGTCTATGATTTTTAAAGTGTCTAGCTCTTTCAATTCAAGATCAGGGCAAGGTATAGCTATAAAATTATGTTAAAGTCAAACTTAACTTTAATCTTCAGTCTAATCATTAGACTCTAATACATTGACTAAGTGGTTAACTAATGTAACTTTTTTATTCGTTTAGTTGATTTAAAGTCTTTGATGTTTAATGTGTCTAGCTCTTTCAATTCAAGACCAAAGCAAGGTATAACGATCTAATTATGTAAAAGTCAAATTAAACTTTAATCTTCAGTCTAATCATTAGTCTCTAATGCATAGACTAACTGGTTAACTAATGTCTAATTTAATAAATCTTTTTAAAGTAAATATCACTTTTTTAATTGTTTTACACTCTATTAGATTAAATTTGTATTAAACGGGTATTTTTTTGTTTATTAAATTCCCCTCTGATATGTTATGAACCGTCAACAAAATGGTGTCCATAAACTTGGTCAATGTACGTTTTAACGGCCCTTTAAGCCCCACGAGCATTAAGCATATTAATTTAATTGCACAGTTTGCTTTTAGGGCACAACATAATTCATGATTTTGAAGGGAGAGTTTGGGAGGTTTGTTGCATAACAAATGTGCAGAGGGAAAACCAAAACCAAAACCAAAACCAGGCAACTGACCATTTAAAACCCAGCTAATGGTAACGGATGCGGCTCTTCCGTTCTAACCAGTCCAAAACACACACACACACACAAAGTTTAAGCTGCATTTGGAACTCATTAGCCACATGAGTCTAGATGTTGAACGTCAGCTTGAATATTGTGGGCGACAGACTGTTGAGTAAGAGAAAGCGAAATCGATGTAATGCGAATCAAATCGCAAAATGAAAAATCCAGGTATAAAGGGAATTGTTCGCCTAGTCTAGCACCAAAGGAAACACTGGCTTTTCATTTTGTATTTTGAGTCCCCAAAATTTCTATTTCGTTAACGATGAAAAATTTAGATACATACATACATTTTTGTAAGTATTTGTTAAGTTAATAATTATCTTTTTTATTTATAGAATTAATGTTTTGCATCTTGAGGGCTGCGAAATTGTGGGTAATACGTGTATCGGTAGGGCTGCGAAAATTTAACATTTTCCTAGTTTTAAAACTTTATAACATTTTTCGGAATTTTCAAACTTTCAAAATTCTTTAAATTAAAATTTTTTTAAAGTTATTTAAGTACCAAATTTTCAAAATTTCAAAGTGTTAAACATTTTCTAAAATTCTTAGCTTTTTAAATTTGTTTAACATTTGCTTAAAATTTTTACATTTTCAAAATTTTAACATTTTTTAACATTTTCATCAATTTTAAAAATTTTATTAAAAAATTATTTAGGTACCCAATTTCAAAAAAATTCCAAAGCTTTTCTAAAAGTTTTAAATTTTAAACTCTAAACATTTTTTTAACATTTTCTTAAATTTTAAACTTATTTTTAACATTTCTTCAACATTTTTAAAGTACTTTTTTTGCAAAATTAACTTTTTACAAAAATCTAAATACAATTGTATTAAACTAACATATCCTTATAATTATTCAATTCAAATTATAATTTTAATGCTATTGAAATGACAAATGCATGAAAAATGATTTAAATTGGCACTGGGCATCGCACAGTCGATCAGCGCGACTGCAGCGTTTTTATTACTAGTTGTCCTTGTGCTCGTGGATGACTTTCAGCCATGCAACAAATACAAAGGCGACATGCACTCCATTGTGCAGAGTCTTTCCACAGTCACTGCCGCCTCTTCCCCTTCTCTAATCTGTGACATTTTCTGGCCATTATCGTCACTGACTCTTCCATTGACATCGCTGTCCTCCCTCCGGGGATAACAACGCAACATTATAATGGCTTTCATATATTGGCAGCTGCTTTTTCCAATTTAAGTTTTAAGACTTTAGATTTACGATATTTGATTTATTGACCAATTTTATGTTGTTTTCTGTCTGTCTTTAAATTTAAACTCTTAGCAAATCCGACAGAGCTCCAAGGACAGCACTGGCTCCTCCGACTCGGACAGCTCCAGCGACGATGAATCCCTGCCCAACACCACGCCCAGTCTGCCTGGTGCCAGCGGCAACGAGCCGCCCCCGGAGAAGGCCCAGAAGGAGACGGAGGCGGGCGCGGAGATCTCCGCACTGGTCAACTATGTGCAGCCCATACACTTTTCGTCCTTTGAGAATGCCGAGAGTGAGTACAAGAACAAATCTGATTGATCTCAAATGAGACCATCTACCAACTATCATAACTTTGCCAAAACAAAACCGATTTTCGAGCGGAATATCATTTTGATTTTGGTTTCATTCTGCATTCAAATTTATCTGGTTTCGATGTAAAAATGGTTTTGTTTGCCCAAGATAATGCCAAAAAGTAACAGATTTGATTCAAATTAAAACTTTCATAGCTTTACCAAAACTAATCTAATTTGTGATATTTGATTCCATGATTAAAAAGGTCTTCTATTGTTTTATAATCGTAGATCTCATAGCGATTGATAATCGTTTAGTCGTTTAGCTTACGTTTTTTTGGTAATTTAAGTTGTATATTATTATAAGCTATCATTATACGTAATCGCAAAAAGATCGGCCAAACAGAAAGGTAGTAATGCCCTAAAAGTATGCAATGAAAAATCTTAAATTTTTTTTAAATAGTAGGGAACTCGACTTAAGCCATTCCCGCTTGTTTTAATTAATATTTATAGCAGGGATTAAAACCGTAACCATAACCGTAACCGTTAAACCGTATTAACCGATTGATATTGGTAATAGTCACTGAAACTGTAACCGAAACAAAAACGTTTTTGTTATACGGAAACCCACAAACCGAAATTATTCCAGCCGAAATAACTGTTTAGTAACCGATTCGTGCATAACGGTAAATTAAGGTTTGGTCAAGCATTAAATTTAATTATTTTGTAATTGTATTTAATTTTTACTTTTGCCCTAAATGAATTTATATATTAATCTCAATAAATAGATTTTAATTTTTGAAACTTTTGCATATTTGTTTTCAATTTTACCCAAACCGATATTCGTTTGGGTTTTTTACTCTGATTTATAGTGGCATACGCTTCGACAGCTCCAAATTTGACGATTGATGATCGTATAGGCTTTTAGCTTACTTTTTTTTGAGAATTAAAGTTATCTATTATTATAAACTATCATCATACTTAATCGCAACAAGATCGGCCAAACAGAACGGTAGTAATGCCTGATTTCAATTATTGGGCGATGCAAAAGCCTAAAAGTATGCAATGCAAAATATTTAAAATATATTTAAGTAGCAAGGAACTCCTTTACCGCTTGTTTTAATTAGTAATTATAGTGATTTACATATATTTCATTTTCACCAGTGTTTTCTTGAGCCCAGACAAAGTAATGCTCATTTTCAATCCTTCATTTTGCAGAGAAGAATCGTTGCTACGAGATGTCCTCGTTCGATGAGAAGCAGGCAACGACGCTTCTGAAGGAGCGTCCCATTGAGTTTGTCAACTACAACAAGCACCAGTTGTCGCGGGTTTATCCGGCGGGCACGCGCTTCGACAGCTCCAACTTCATGCCGCAGCTCTTCTGGAATGCGGGCTGTCAATTGGTGGCCCTGAACTTCCAGACTCTCGACCTGGCCATGCAGTTGAATCTGGGCATCTTCGAGTACAACGCACGCTCTGGATATTTATTGAAGCCGGAGTTTATGCGACGCTCGGATCGCAGACTCGATCCATTTGCCGAGAGCACCGTGGATGGCATTATAGCGGGCACTGTATCGATTACAGTGCTGTCCGGACAATTTCTGACGGACAAGCGTGTGAATACTTTTGTTGAGGTCGATATGTATGGCCTGCCAGCGGACACTGTGCGCAAGAAGTTTCGCACCAAGACAGTGCGCGACAACGGCATGAATCCGGTGTACGAGGAGGAACCATTTGTGTTCAAAAAAGTTGTACTCCCCGAACTGGCCAGCATCCGGATTGCGGCGTACGAGGAAAGCGGCAAGTTGATCGGACATCGAGTGCTGCCCGTGATTGGTTTGTGTCCGGGCTATCGGCACGTGAGTCTCCGCTCCGAGGTGGGCCAGCCCATTGCGCTCGCCTCCCTCTTCCTCTGCGTCGTCGTCAAGGACTACGTGCCCGACGATCTCTCCAACTTCGCGGAGGCCCTGGCCAATCCCATCAAGTACCAGAGCGAGCTGGAGAAGCGCGACATTCAGCTGTCCGTCTTGACGGACGAAACGGACGCGGTGGCCAACGCCGACGAGGATCTGTCCAAGTCATGTAAGTTTCCTTAAAGTCACACCTTAATTTAATTGGTTTCCAAGTACGACGCACAGTGGGATAAAAGCCTAGATTACCTTTTAATTAATTAACATTTTCAAAAGAATTCGACAAATGTAATTCGGAAAATGTAATAGAAACTTTTTTTTTTTTTACTTTTAAAGTTGATTTGAACAAATTAATTGTTTTTAGTTTTATAATTTTTACTCAATACCAATTTAATAATGTTTCAAAATTTGACAATACAACGTTTTAAAATGTCAAAGTGACTCTCGTTTCTATTTTTGTTTCCATCACTCAATTTGGCTTTTTTTTGACAAGCAAAAAGTAACAACTATTTTTAAAATATCACTTTTAAGACGAAAGGTTTTGAAATTCATTTTTTTCGAAGAAAAATAATCTAAAATTTTTCGTCCAAAAAGATTAGGAATTTACATTAATAGTTTTTGAGGTATTAAATTTGTTTCAAAATTTTTTAAAATTTTAAATCATAAAATAATAAAACTAGAAAATGTTTTTATTTTAAAATTTATATATATTAATTAATAAAAACATATTTTTAGTAATTTATATTTAATTTGTTGTACATAGTTCTAGAAAATTTAAATTGTTGCTTTAAAAATATTTAATATTATGCTTTAAATCATAAAAGAAAAAAACTTGGAAAAGCTTTAATTTTTTAATTTAAATCTCTAAATTGATAAAAAATAATTCATTTTAGTTATTTATATTTTATTTGCTCGTAGTTCTAGAAAGTGTAAATTGTTGCTTTTAAAATTTTACAACCGTAGAAATATTCATTTAAAAATCAAACCAAAATAATAATCAATAAGTTGTTGGTTAGGAAATAAAAACTTATTTTTAATTAATATAAGCTAATAGAGCCTTTTGTGCCCACTGTGCGATGTCGCGTAGCATTCGAGTTTTTAATTTACTTTCTTTTCTTTCTACTTTTCTTTTGTATGTCATGTAAAACTTTCGGTTAAAACTTTTGGATTTTGGATTTGGTTAAACCACCACCACGCACACACGCACCCACCAAAAACAAACCACCAAAAACAAACCACCAAAAACTACACTATAAAAAATACACACAAAACAATACGGTTGACGGACACATAAACTGCACCTTGCTCCAATTATTCCCAATTATTCCCAATTTTCCTTTATTGCCACAAATATTTTTCTCGCTGTCTCTCTCGCTCTCTCTCTCTCTCTCTCTGTCTGTTTCGCTTTGTTTCTCTGCTCGAATGTGTCTGATCCTCCAGTCGTTTTCGTCCAAGTAGGTGGCCAAAAGAAGGAGCTGCGTCCCGTTGAATCTCTAGCCACTTCACCCAAACATCGCGCCAGCATCTCGACAGTTGCCGCTTTCAGTGTCGAGTTGCCCGCAGATCGCACCGACGGCGGCGGCGGAGGAGGAAATCGGAATGATGACAGCGTGTCCACAATTGTGGTCACTGGGATACAGCATCAGCACTCGCTGGATCAATCGGTGAGCACATCAATTAGACAAGTGGAGTCCTCGCAATTCGATGTCGATTTGGTGCTGGCCGAACCACTGGACAAGATCCTCGATCACAAGTCGGTGCGGGAGAAGCGACTCGAGATGGAGAAGAAGCTCGAGTCGCTGCGCAAGAAGCACGACAAGGAGAAGCTCAAGATTGCCGGGCAAAAGTCGAGTCCCCTCGACGGCGGCAAGAAGGCCAAGTTTACCATAACCAACAAGCTGGTCAAGCGTCTGAGCAACAAGAGTCTGTAAGTCTTACAGTGGGGAAAACAACACTTTAGCCCAGTACCCAAACACGGGGTAGACAGGCGCATAATTTTGTGGGACACTGTCTGTTCGTTAAGAGTTACTTATGAGTCGGGAAAATAATCACTCACTTCAATATAGAACAGAGAAACATTGAGAAAATTGCACATACGGTATTTTTGAAAGGACTTTTTAAAAACAAAATCAATTTTTTTTTTCCTAGATTCTAAATTATTTTCCACTTTTAATTTTTATTCTTATAATAAAAAGACTAAAAAATAAGTTTTATTTTTCAATTTTATAATAAAAATTGATGAATAAGTTTTTTTTTTAACTTTATTTAAAAAAATTGCACTTAAGAGTAATAATATAACTTTTAAATAAAAATAAAAGTTGAAAATAAAAATTATTTATCAACTTTTTTAAATTAAAATTTGTAATTTGTTCATAGAAAACAGCAAATAACACATATTTCACAATTTTATTCATATTTACGATCCCTTGTTTGTTTGTATGAATAGCTGCATACTTTTTAGCAGAACAGTGTTGGAAAGTGTTCCGAAGAAAACAAACCTTAGTGATAAACGAATATATTTGGTTTGAAAATAAAAAACAATCATCTCAAATCAAAAATGTTTACGGCAAGCATTTGAATTGATTTTTTAACTTCATATGCTCTTTAAATTATTTTATTATATTTTCAGTGTTGAAAAATATCATGTGACAGAGTTGTCAATCGATAATAAGAATAGTTTAAGCAAAACAAAAAAAATGTAGATTAGAGTCGTTGATTTTGAGGTATAATGAATTAAAAAATCAAATAAATAATTTAAAATTTGTCTGATCCTTAAACATTAAAGTGTTTTATAAATATTCAGCGATTTATTCCGTCCGAATTCAAACTCACGAGGGAATTCAATACATAAAACTGCAACATTCCTGATAGTATAAGATACGGGTACTGGGCATTTGAACAGTCGAGCAGCTGTCGACTGTAACGTTTTCTGTAGTTGTTAATGGCACTGCCAGATGACGCCATTGAAATTAGTAATTGTCTCTCTCCGTACAGCGAGCCCGGAGTCGAAGTTCCCCCCTGCCCCCTCGATCTAGGCGACAGCAGCGAGGAGAGCGCCGGCGCCGGAGAACTCAGCCAGGAGGAGGCAGCCGCCGTCGCCTCAAGCAGCAGCCTGGAGGGCACACAGGAGTCTCGTCTGCGCTATGCCTGTCGCGACTATAGGTCGCAGTATCGGGAGCTGCAGGAGAAGTACCACGAGGCCATCTACACGGCGGCCGAGAAGGTGCTGAAGAACTCGCAGACTAGTCAAATGAAGCAGCTGAAGGCGTCGCTGGACAAGGTCACTGGCGAGGTGATGCACCAACTGCAGGAGGCGCGACGCAACGAGGTCAAGAACTTGGCCACGGTCCACAGAGATCGCGACGAGCTGGTCAGGTAAGCAGGCAACAACAACTAGTTCGATACACCCAGAAAAATTTGACAACCTCATCCGTTTTGTTTTTTAAATTTAAAGACAGTTGTGTACTAATATTCTTAAATTATTTAATTTTTAATTTATGCGGATTAGAATTCCCAACTGGTTCTAGTCGCATAAAGGTGACTTTAAACTAGAATATTTTGGAAAACTAAATTTGGGCTGTTGATATTTTTAAAAATATCAGTATCGTTAGCATATTAATACGAAAAAATATGATTTTTAAATAGTATTTAAATTTGTAAGTTTAAGCGATTTTTATTTAACAAAAAAAGTATTTTTCAAGATTGCAACGATCATATTTTGTACTAGAAACAATTACATTTTGCGATAAGTTTCAGATTTTTCGATCTTTTACAGACTTAAATTAATTCCGAAATGTACTTAAATTATGCCAAAAAAATCTTCTTTTAAGATTTGTAGAATTTCGAAAAGTAAGCTTGAAATTTAAAATCTCAATTTTAGAAATTCCGAACTCAGTCTGATTTTGAGATCATTTATTTTTGAATATTTCCTGTTTAAGCACGGACATCTTGATTATTTTTCTGAGTGCAATAAACTCATCTGTTAGTATGTGTACAATATTTAACTCAATTTTACTTTATTCCCGGCAGAATGAAACGCGAGGTGGCCAGCTCGGTGGTGGAACGGGGCGTGGCGGAGCGAGTGCGGCTCAAGCAGACGTTCGACAGGCGGACGGACGAGCTGCAAAAACAACACGACGCGGTGCGCAATTCCCTGGCCGATCATCGCTCCAAGGTGAGTTTGAAACACATAAAAATATAACTGGTCAATACAACATTAATAAATAGTAATTAAAAAAAAAACAAAATACTTTTGCCCAGAAACAAACTTCAAAAGATTTAGATACAGTGTGCCACTAATGTCTTCCTACACCATAAATTTGTCAAATTTGTCAAGATGTTTTGATGCGGGTTTTTTATTTTAATCTTTAATTCACTTTAATTTCGTTCGAATGATACAAAAATTTCCTTAAGTACCCATGGAAAGTTGGGTCGTATCATCATGAAATAAACTTGAATTGTGCTTTTATTTTCTTACATTCGGAATAATCGTATACTTTAATGAATCATCTGAATAATAACAAAGGATTCGTTTACAGTTATTCCTCAAGCAGCCAAAGTTGCTTTCAGGCAACGTCGGGATCCAAGGGGTTAAATGTAGCACAGACTGAGAATTCACTTTTTAGGTCGAATCATCATAATGGCTGTTTTAAGGGAGTATTCATATCCCCGAAAGTCGTACCAATTGACGCCTTTGTGCGAGTCATTGTCTTTATACGTTCCCGTTAATTGGCTGCAAGAACTCAAGTTAATTAACGAAGCTCTATGAAATAATTAACATTACATCCTACCTGGAATGACAAGGATAGCTGCCATGCCACCAGGCACCAGTGAAGCGAATGGCGCAGTTTTCACTCTCCCAATTGTCATTATCCTTATCAAATGTAGAAAATTTCTTGCCTCGATGATAATAGAGTGAATCTCCAGCTGTTCCATTGGCTTCACCCAGAGTGTGTAAGACATATTGTTGATTCTCATCGCCGATTGCGAACTCATCATAAGTCTCGAACTTTTGATCTCCCTCAAAGTCCTCGAGAAGGACCAGTAACTCTTGAGGGCTGTCTGCAGTCATCGCATGGATTTTGTCCAAGCCTAAGAAATATTCGCCATCTAGATTTCCAAATCCATTTTTATATTCGGTCCAGTTCCTGTAAAAGTGGACGCTTCCATTCATCCGTCGCAGGATAATTGTCCAGCCTCCATCCCGAGTTTCCGCATCGCAGGCAACTTCAAAAGTCTTATTACTAAACTTGGGGATAAGTATGTCATGGATCCCACTGGACTTGGCTTCGACACAATTGCGGAGGAACGACGTGGAATTCAACTGATCCGATTCCTTAACAAATCCCTCCACCAACTTCCCCTGTCTTTCCAGCTCTGCTCGAAGAATTCGATTATCCGCTTCCTTATCAAGTACGAACTTCTTCTGCTGCTCCAACTCCGCTCTAAGCTTCTGCATTTCCGCTCTCAAAGACTGATTATCCGCTTCCTTTTCGAGTATATTCTTCTTCTGCTGCTCCAACTCTGCTCTCAGATTCTGGATATCCGCCCTTAAATGTATAGCCTCATCCTTATCAAGTACGCACTTCTTTTGCTGTGCCAGCTCCGTTCTAATAACCTGTATATTCATTCCGAGCAGTTGAACATCCAAATCCTTAGCAATTTCATTTGTCAACTTTTCTTTTAACTCGGTTAATTGAGAATTGATTGAAAGAAGTAATTCCCTTTCATTATATTCGGATATGTAGGCTCCATTTGAGTACAAAGTAAATGTACTTAATATAAATATTTTATAAAACATATTAAGGAACATTTTGCGACTTTTCTTAACTGAATATTAAACAAGACTGACTGAGTCAGAATTTGACTAGAAGCGAAGAAGTGAATTTTAAAATTTGACTTGCTGATAGCGATACGATTGACATACTTTAAACGTATATATGATTATATGAATACACATCCGCATTTGTACATTGTATAATAGATTATTTAATTTGACCCGACTTGACCCGAGATTTTTGGAATTATCAGAATTTCTCATTTTCGTAGAGCATAAGACGCGCAATTATCAGCATTAAAAATTGACAAACAAAGTTATAAATCAAGTAAAACTTTAAAGCAAAATACTCGCCACAATAACTTAGAGGTCCATATGTAATTCTCGACTGATCTGTATCCATTATGGATCCAATCGAAATCGGCAAAAACAAGAAAAGTCACATTGGTTTTGTAAAATGTACCATGTCCGTCTGTCCGTGTGTTTGAACGTGTCAATCTCACAGACTACAAGAGCAAGAGACTTTAAATTTTGGTTATAAGTAGTTCAACTAATCGCAGTCAATAAAAAATAATACCATACAGCAATAAATTTCGTAAACCAAGTGCAAAACACTTGTTTCAAGTACGATTTTTAATTTTCTTACCTGCAAAAATGTTGTTTATCGGTGTTCTATAAGAATTTTTTCACTGAAACTATATGCTTTAGATATTTTTGTCAATTTATCCGCATGTTGTGTTTATTTAACAATAATATCCAGAATACATGCTAAAATCAAGTATTTTAAACTTGAAATTTAGAATGGTCATATACTCGTTACTTAAAAAATAAGTAAAAGGGTATATACATATGTATATGGAACGAAGAACGGAGATACATTCAATTAATTTACATTCTTTGCTTATTAGAATACATATTTATGTTAATACACATATATTTTAATGTCAATGGAACAGCTTTTAATATTGTAGACACTTTGTGTTTAATTCCTTGGTCGAATCATCGTTATGACTTTTTAGGGGAGTATGAAAATATTGTTGATCATCTTCGTCGGCTGCAAACTTCAATATTGGGATCTTACCTCCACTCAGGTGACTGCAAATTTATTGATAGAACTAAAAACCTCTAATTATAGTCAGAATCAGAAGTTCCGTTAGAGAAAGAAGTAAATATAGAATTTTAAGAATATTTTCAATTCAATCATATCATCTCGAGCAACGTTGGGATTGAAAGGGACTGAGAATTCACTTTTTAGGTCGAATCATCATAATGGCTGTTTTGAGAGGGGTGTCTTCGAGTCCCCGAAAGTGTTTCCAATTGACGCCTTTCTGATAACCATTGTCATTATACGTTCCCGTCAATTGGCTGCAAGAATTCAAGTTAATTAACGAAGCTCTAAGAAATAATTAACATTAAATCCTACCTGTGCAGACAAGGATAGCTGTTATACCACCAGGCACCAGTGCAGCGAATGGCGCAGTTTTCTCCTGGAAAATTGTCATTATCCCTATCAAGTGTAGAAAATTTCATGCCTTGATGATATGAAAGTGAATCTCCAGCTGTTCCATTGGGTTTGCCCAGAGTGTGTAGTTCATATTGTTGACTCTCATCGCCAATTGCAAATTCGTCATATGTCTCGAATCCTTGACTTCCCCATAAATCCATTAAAAGTACCAATAATTCCTGAGGCCTCTCTGCAGTCATCGCATGGATTTTGTCCAAGCCTAAGAAATATTCACCATCTAGATTTCCAAACCCATTTTTATACTCCGTCCAGTTCCGATTAAAGTTGACGCTTCCATCCAATCGTCGCAGGATAATCGTCCAGCCTCCTTCTTGAGTTTCCGCATCGCAGGCAACTTTAAAAGTTTTATTACTAAACTTGGGGACAAGTATGTCATGGATCCCACTGGACTTGGCTTCGACACAATTGCGCAGGGACGATTTCTGAACAAGTCTTTCTACCAGCTTTCCCTGTCGTTCCACCTCCGCCTTGAGGGATTGGATAGCCGCTTCCTTTTCGAGTACATATTGTTTCTGCTGCTCCAAGTCCGCCCTAAGACTCTGCATATCCGATTTAAGCGCTTGGATATCCTCTCTTAAAGATTGATTATCCGTTTCCTTGTTGACTACACAATTCTTCTGCCGATTGATCTTTCCTCTAATGAATTGTATATCTGAATCCTTGGCAACTTCATTTGTCAACTTTTCCTGTCCCGCCCTAATGAAATGATTAGTCTACGAAAATTTCAATATTTACGATCCTCACCTTAACTCAGATAGTTGAGAATTCATTGATAGAAGTAATTCCCTTTCATTATAATCTCTGATGTTGTCTGCATTAGAGTACAAAGTAAATGTACTTAGTATTAATATTATACAAAATATTTTCTGCAACATGTTGCGACTTTTCTTAACTGAATATTAAACAAGACTGAATGAATCAAAATTTGAGTTGAAGCGATGAAGTCAATTTTAAAATTTGACTTGCTGATAGCGATACGATTGACATACTTTAAATGTATATATAATTATATGAATACACATCCGCATTTGTATGTTGAATATTAGATTATTTGATTTGACCCGACTTGACCCGAGACTCTTGAAGTCTTCCGAATTCTGAATTTTCGATGATCATACGATGCGAAATTATCAAAATTATGATTCGACAAACAAACTTATGAATCGAGTAAAATAATAAAGCAAAATACTTGCCACTGTTACTAATTAATCATTTTATTTTTATATCCTATATCCATTGAAAATGGTCAAAAAGAGTATAATGCTTTGTTGAAATGTATGTAACAGGGAGATGGAAGCAACTGCGACCCAATAAGTATATATATTCTTGATCAGCATCAACAGTCGAGTCGATATAGCCATGTCCGTCCGTCCGTGTGAGATCCTAGATCTCAGAGACTATAAGAGCTAGAGCAACCAAATTTGGCACAGAGACTTCAATAACCACACGCACAGTTTTAAGAATATTACGTATTTTGTTTTGTTAGTAAACGTTATCTATTATGATAAGCTTTTATCCTACTTAATCGCAACAAGATCGGCCAGGCAGAACGATTTAGTAATGGTTGATTTAAGTTTCAAGCAATGTACGCGCCTAAAAGTATGCAACAAAAAATAGTTTAAATTAATTCAAATAAGTAACGGGTATTCTTTGGAAGGGAACTCGACTACAGTCTCTTTCATTTGTTTTTTTGCAGTGTAGTAATTCCATTCTCTGTGTATTTCTTGCAGGCCCGTCAGATACTCGACAAGGACGCGGAGTCCCGCAGCTGCGTCTCGAACAACGGCTTCCTGGTGCTCTTCCACGGACCGCATCATCACGGCTGCTCGGCGTCGGCAACTGTTGCCGGTGGTGCAGCAGCAGGAGCCACAACAGCAACAACAGCCACCACAGTCTCCACTGGCAATAATCTCACACTCAATCTGGATGTTGGCGGTGCTGTTGGCGGTGCCGTGGCAATTTCGCCAGCCAAATCGCACAATAGCATTGCCAAGGAAATGAAGACGTAAACAGAAACTTTGGATCATCTATATATGTATAACAAATATATCCATATTTATATATATATATATAGCAAATTGTTCTTGGGTTTTCAGTAAAAAAAAACAAGTCTTCGTAGTGTTAAGCGAGGGGCGTTCTAAATGTAATCGCAACTCGAATTAGTTTTATATGAATGAAAAAAAGGGAAAACTATCTTTTTTTCTTACTGAACAAACTAGCTGTACTCTCTCTCTATCTCTCTCTCGCACACACACACACACACACATGTATGTCTATGTAGTGTAACTATAACAGTCGGTGTATTTATACATATAAATCTCTACGGTTTCTTCCTATTCGAAATTCGCCGAAACTCTTAAGCACAAACTACATATGTATATTTATTTTAATACTTGTCAAAGAAGAGGAAGAAATTTAAGAAGTGAAAGCAGTCGAAAAGAGAGGGAAGCATAACACTATCTCTAACTCTTTCTACTATTAAATGTGGTTGTGTGTATTACTTTTTTGTAAAATCTATATTAATTAATTTTTAAAAATATACTTATATATTATATTATTTTCTAATGCTCTCGCACAAAATTGTGAAACGAATCTCGCGCAACAGAACAAGAAGAAGAAGAAGAAGCTAAGAAACTGAAGTAGAAGAAGAAGCACAAGTCTTGGGCCAACATTTAGTCAATTTTCATTTGGTTGGCCAACAACTATTTATTTATATTCGCTTGTTTTTAGTCACTAGACTTACTATCATTTTAGTTCTTTAGTTTAGTTTGTATCTCAAGCCTCTAATAAACAATTTTCTGTCCAACTGTTTTTATTTAAAAAAAAAAACAAAGATATTTTTATTATCTTTCATTTTGCAGTATCTCTTAAATACCACACACACACACACGCACACAGACGACGCACAACCTACAACACCAAATATCAAGTAAAAAAGTTAAAAAATTAAAAAAAAAAATACCAAATTGGCGTGCCACAGTTTGAGCAGCACTGTGCAACTGTACACGCTTTTAGCGACAATCAAACCAACAAAACAAAAAAAACCAAAAAGATGAATAAGTATCTTTTGAACGAACGTTTAACCCTTTGTTGTCAACCTGACTATGAATATGAAGATGATTTCCTTCTTTAGGTTAACCCTAGCTGCCTTGTAACGAAATCCAAAATTTCAGCATTACAAATGACCGACATATGTAAGTATGCGTACAGTTACCAAAGTAATTGTTTTGACCACATGAAAAGATCAATTTTTCAATTTTTTTCAATGTTCCAAAAAATGTCAGAAACTAGAAAAATACCAAAGTTCATTTTATTGTACTTTTTGTATTTGAATCAAATTTTTTAACATTAATTTTTTGGTTGTTAAAATGAAAATAAAAATTGTTGTATGAAATTTATTAAAATATTCCTTCATAAAATAATACTTATTTTTTTAATTGTTTGGTAAAAATCAAATATAATTTTTTGACAACATTTTAAATTTGAATTGCAAATTAAAAAAATTAAAAAAGTGTACTTTTTGTATGTGTATCTAATTTTTTTAATATTAGATTTTATTGTAAAAAAGAAAAACAAGTCATTTTTTTAAATATAATATTTTTGATTCTAGAATTTTAAAATCATATTCATAAAAGTCCCTAACAATAAAAAATACTGGGATTGATTTTCAAGATTTTCGATAAAAAAAATCGAATATGCATTTCTTGCTTTGTCAAAACAAAGACATGAGTAACTGTACGTGCTAGTTCAACAAAAAATCTATACAATATATGATGTATGCATACATGTAATGAGAGAAAATCAAAACAAAAAGAAACAAAAGAAAGAAAAAAACAAAAACCAAATGAAAAAATCTAAAAAGAAGTTGAAAGAACATTTCACTGGACGGCAGAACCACCTTAGATGTTGTAATTTCCTATACTTAAAAAATTAAAAACAAATTAAATACTTTCCAAAAGCTACTACTGTGTAGAGAATTTGAATCTGAAACTCTTCGTACTCCCCCCCCCCCCCCCCCCCGCCCACAAACAATCTGACTTCCTACTAAATTGATGTTGTAATGTGTTAAACGTAGAGTTACTCTTGATGTTGTTGTTGATGTTGTTGTTGTATAACAGATAACCAGCAAAAAGCAATACTACAAGTCCCAAATTCAAATTCAAATTCAAGACTTTCCCGCCCCCAATCCCACAATTCCAAATAGGTGAATACAATATATAAGTATGTGTGTGTTTTTCCATAATACTCATGAATGATCATGTTCGTTGTCCTTATGTGTCTATTCGGTGTCTTAGCAACAAGTACAGTCGAGCTTCCCTAACTCGAATCGCCATTATCCAAAGAAAAAGTTCGATTTAAGTTTAGTTCCAGTTATGGAAGTTCGACTGTACTTGTCATATTCCAGTTCAATCCAGTTCCAACTGGAAATGGGGAACTGTGCAACACTATCAGGGCTGCCACAGAAATCGCTATTGCTTGAATTTGAAATCAATTTCATTACGCTGTAATTTTGCGCAGAACAAACTAAAGTAGCGCTGGATTTTCGAAGTCAGGTTCAGCGATGCCACATGTTTTAATCAGAATTCGAAGTAAGGTATTTAAAAAATATGTACAGTCCCCGGCATAAGTATTTTGGTAGCATTTAAAGTTAATTCTACTCATAGTTTGAACTTTATTCATGCAAAGTTTGGCATCAATGGAAAAAAAAAATGCCTTTTTCGCTATTTTCAAAAAATTATTAAAAATACTGACGAAGAGATATTTAAAAATTTCGTTTTGCAGTCACTATTTAAATTGTTTAGAGAAACTTTCTGCGTCAAAACATTGTTTTTAAAAAATCGAGGAAAAACGTTGAAAAATTAGACGTTTACAAAAATTTCAATGGGTACATAATGGGTTAAGAAAAATTGTATGTCATTAAAAATTGATGCCAAACTTTGCATGAATAAAGTTCAAACTATGAGTAAAATTAACTTTAAATGGTGCCAAAATACTTATGCCGGGGACTGTATGGAACCACTTCCGTTTTCTTTAAATTAAGCATTAAAACATATGTAGCTCTTTTGAGGTAAAACAAATTTTACCGAAAAAAGCCTTTAACTTATTGTGCAATTTCTAAAAACATTTGTCACGAAGAGTTGCCAGACTAATGGCAGACAGTTGCTAGAGTTGTCGAGTAACTTTTATTTTCTCGCTCCAAATACTTTAAAACTTTTTTTAGCTAAACAAAATCAATTGTTCTATAAATAAATTAAATAATATAAATTACATAGGAAAAAAAATAAAAAACGTATTGTTCTGCAATAATAAACTTAAAAAAGTTGCTAAATAAACCCTTGGATTATTTAATCAGAGAGGGTGTCAATCCTTAGGAGCCATTACAGGAGAAAATTACAGTCGAACTTCCCTAACTCGAATCACCATTGTCCACGAAAAAAGTTCGAGTTAGGGAGACTTCGAATTAGGGAAGTAGAATTGTATGAAATTTGCCTATTATTGCCATTCGATTTTGTTCGAGTTAGAGAGACTTCGAGTTAGGGAAGTTCGAGTTAGGGAAGTTCGACTGTAAATCACTCGAAGTTCTTCGGAAATTTCAGCGGAATTCTATTTCGCTAGCGATTTCTGTGGCACCCCTGAATTACTTTTTCCATATCTATGTGTATGTTATATATCTGTATGTATAACAGCATTGGCCCACAATTCAAATAGTATAACAGTAAACAGTAACAGTGTATAACAAAAATAGTTTTTGGTGTTGTATGTATATATTATGTGTGTGTTGTTGTTGTTGTTGTTGTTGCTGTTCTCGTTTGATGTTCAAGTTAATAGTGTTGTAGTTGTTTTTTTTTTTCTTTCTTTTGCTCTTTCATCACAATGCATGCGTTCCCCTTCCCCCCCCACAATATTTGTTGTTGTGTATGTTTTATAAATTATGTTTAGTGAATAATTACATAATAAATATACGAAATTGGTAACTAAAAAGCAAAAACGGTGTTTAACACCAAAAACAAACACATAAAAAACAAAAAAGAAAAATGATATTAGGCCCTGAAAACAAATTGAGTGTTATGAAATTTAAATTATTGGATTTTGCGTACGAAAATGTTGCAAACACAACAAAAACGAATTTGTTGTTAAATAAGTATTACTATATAAACATTACATCAATAATAATAATAATAATAACGATTTAGCTAAATGAATGTTTAGACCAGACCTAGAACATATTTACTGTACGTATGCATATTTAAAGAAAAACTCCCATTGTTGAAATAGCATTTAAATATGCATTTTCACCCACTGTGCCAAGTTCTTCTTATATTAAATACAAAAACAACACAACTCTCCACTCTCTCCATAACAGCTTCATTGTTGTTGTCAGCGTTGCCAAAATTAGCCCGTTAAAAAATAGCCAGATTTGAATAGTCAAATTTTAAAGAAATAATAAAAATTATGGTACTACTTTTTTTTAAAAAACTTTTATTTTATTTTTGAATTAGAATGGAAAGAAGGTAGAAATAAAATAACAGAATGCTAAAAAACAGTACCATATTTTTATATTTATATTTATTTGCCCGTGGGTTTGCCAGTGGGCTGCAACACTAAATCTGTCGGGAAAATAGCTAAATTGGCAAGCCTGGTTGTTGTTGTTGTCTGATCAACAGCACAAACAGGACACTGAGAAAATACAACAAAATGGCGACACTCTCTCACTCTCACAAAAAAAAAACTCATTCAAGCTTACATTGCAGATTTTGCAAAGCGAATTATTTTACAACTATTAGCGCAATTAACGCACGACGAACATTCATGAGTTACGGGCCATATCAATTTTACCACGAAACTTAATTTGCGCAAAAAACAAACATTTAAATGCGATTTTATAAACAAAAAGCGCAACAAGTGCAGACCGGCAATTGAAACAGAGAGAGCGCGCACGAGAGAGTAAAACCGAGTTGCCAATTCATTGTTGCAAGAGAGTGAAGCAGGGTTGCCAGTAGGTTGATCACGCACTGCGTTCGATTGGCAACGCGTAGACATTCAGTTTGAATTTGAATTTGAATTTAAACCGCGTTATGGCACAGTGGGTAAATTGAAATATTTACAAATTTAAAAAGAAATAAAAAAAAATTTAAAACTATATAATTTCCAACTAAGTGTGCAAACTGTTAGTGTCAATACATATTCGCAATGGAGTTTACTTAAAAAAAAACATAAAAATTAAACGAATATTGCATACAATTTAATGAAAATGAAACCCAAATTTAATGCGAATTAATCCACATTGTTGTTGTGATCTGCAGAAACATAATAAACGTTAAACAAAGTAAATAAAATTGGTTGTTATATATTTGATTTTCGTGGTCGTCGCTCCAATGCGAGAGCAGCTTAAACGATTTATGACATTAAAAATGAATATTGGGGTGAATTAATTTAATTTTGTTTTATTTTATTTTGAATTTTAATTCAATTTATTATTACGTTATAGTATATACAAGGTTTTAATTTTATTTACATATATGTATGTATTAAATCCAAATAAATCCAAAAATATAATCATATTAAGCCAAAAAACAAGACAGAAAACGGACAGATTTTTTTTATAGGACAAAAAATCTGGACAAACTATGTTTTTTTATTAATACACATATAAAAATTCAAAAGTAATATCATAGCTCTAAAAATTACTACAATATTAAAAGTATTATTTATTTATTAGCCAGTAAAATATTTCCAACAGGAAATGCATCAATTGTTTTTTTTAAATTTCAAAAATTTTCGACGATCCGGAAATGAATATATATTATATTAGATGACGCTTAGATGTATTTGATAAGTTCTATGAGCGACTTAGAACAATGAAAAAGGGATAAATAATGGATAAAGAAAAGCAAAATTAAAAAAGGCATTTTTCCGGATAGGGGACGTTTTAAAATTTTTCCGGAAATCGCAGTTCCAAAACAGACAAATCTGTCCGCAAAAAGGACAAATTGGCAACACTGATGCAATGGAACCCCAGAGACTTCGGCAACGGCGGGTGCGATCACCGTTTGAAACATACCCTGTTTTAAATACAATCATTTTTCCTCATTTTCTTTGCCTTTTTAATTATTTAACAATTATCTTTTTTTTTCAGCGTATTTATTAATTAACAACCAAATTTTTGAATAATAAAAAAAAGAATAAAACAAGAAAAAGTGTTTGTATTTAAAACAGGGTATGTTGCAACGGGTGATCGAACCCGTATGTTTACATTTCACGCACACTAAGAAGCGTGCGCATGCTGCCACACAGAAACGATAATGAGCGAGAAAGACTGAACATTTTTCGTTGTTGCGTGTGTGCGCTCTGTCTCTCTACAACGTTCTGCCGCTCTGGGTGTTATTGAAAAGAGCGGTCGGCTTTTGCCGAAGTCTCTGGGGTTCCATTGCATACAAACCGTTTGCGCTCAAAAAATGCTTGTTTGACGCCTTTACGTATTGTTTGCTTAGTAATTCGAGAGTGGGGAATAAGTGTGCGATCAGCAGTTTGTTAGTTGGCTGTACGTAATGGAATCGACGTATCCAATTACGTCTGAGAATTTAGCTTCGAGTGTTTATGTATAAGCAAATATGCTTACCCTGCAGTCAAGAAATTCCTTTTCACAGATGTTGTTGCAATATTTTGACATTTTGTTGTTATTTTTCTAGTAATTCTGCCAGCGTCGACCGGCCGCTGCTCCAGCGACGCAAGCAGATTTAATTTTTGTCTGCTTATGTTCGTTTCTTTTGTTTCGACGCAGGTAGAGGCTGTTTATGCTCGTTTCTTCTTGTTTCTTTCCCTCTCTATCGTACAAGTTTTCGGCCGACGTTGACGTCGACCAAAATTGTGCGACGGAGACAGAGGCTGTTTCTGTTAGTTTTTTGTTGTTTCCGTCTCTGTCGAACGAACGTCGAACGTTGCAGCAGGGACAAAATCACAGGGAACTTTCCCAAATGATTCACTTGCGTTTCATGGGAGGGAAACCTTGAGGAACTCTGCCGAGAAATCCCCAATGATTCCTCCCATGAATTTTGCGGAAAATTCCCCAATGATTCCTTAACGATAAAAAAAGTAATAAATTCATTTAATTATATATTTTTATTTAAACTTTCCTTTTTTTTTGACACGTGCGCTTTCTGCGTTTTGTTGCATCAATTTTGTCCCTGCTGCAACGTTCGACGTTCGTTCGACAGAGACGGAAACAACAAAAAACTAACAGAAACAGCCTCTGTCTCCGTCGCACAATTTTGGTCGACGTCAACGTCGGCCGAAAACTTGTACGATAGAGAGGGAAAGAAACAAGAAGAAACGAGCAGAAACAGCCTCTACCTGCGTCGAAACAAAAGAAACGAACATAAGCAGACAAAAATTAAATCTGCTTGCGTCGCTGGAGCAGCGGCCGGTCGACGCTGGCAGAATTACTAGAAAAATAACAACAAAATGTCAAAATATTACAACAACATCAGTGAAAAGGAATTTCTTGACCAGTGCTGCCAGAGTCGCTTTTTTCCCGTCAAATCTGGCTGTTTTCAAAGGCCATTTGCTAGACAAATTTGCAAACAGCGGCCGGCGGGAATTCTGGCTTTTTTGTTTGTTGAAATGCTTTTTTTCAGATTTTTAGGTAAATGCCTAAATAAAGGGGAAATTAAAACCAAAAATAACAAAATTCGCTTCATGAAATGGCAAAATAATGACAGCACTACAAAATTTTAGATTGGAGTCAATTCCTATAAGGATTCTGGGGGCAACAATACTTTTGCAGAGTTGGTTGCAGGATTATCATATCAGGAGAATGAGGACAACATCGATGAAATTATTCACATCTTATGAATAAAAGATCAGCTGCTGCTCAAATGGCTCACTTTATTTATAAGCAACTGTTGTAAGGCGCTCACTCTACCCTTTTCGGGAAAAAAAACAGAAAATAATGAATTGAAAAACTATCTTTTTTATGGCTTTTTTAAAATAAATTTTTCAGCTTTTTTGCATCGTTCTTCCCGTCAAAAACAGCTTTTTTTTCCAAACAAAAGTTGGCAGCACTGTTCTTGACTGCAGCGTACAAAGTGTTTATCGAATTGATCTTGGTGTGTTTATGTTTTCACAATTCACTTCTTCGCATCACGTCAAACGTCGAGTCAGTCAGTCCTTTTTAATATTCAGTTGAGTAAAGTCGCAAAATGTATTATTATTATAAGCAATCTGATTTGAATTGTGAGAGAATAATGACAATACTTCAGTCAATCGATTCCCAATTATCCGAGTTGAGGTAAGGATCGTAAATATTGAAATGTTCCTAAACTAATGAATTTATTAGGACGGGACAGGAAAAGTTGACAAATGAAGTTGCCAAGGATTCGGATGTACAATTCATTAGAGCAGAGATCGAACGACAGAAGAATTGTGTACTCGACAAGGAAACGGATTTAAGAGCGGATATTCAACTGTTCAAAGCGGATATGCAGAGTCTTAGGGCTGAGTTGGAAAACCAGAAACAATATGTACTCGAAAAGGAAGCGGCTATCCAATCTCTCAGGGCTGATAATCAAGTGTTAAGAGAGGATTTGGAACAACAAAAGAAGTGTGTTATTGATAAGGAAGCGGATATCCAATCCTTAAGAGCTGATACTCAAGTTTTTAGAACGGATATCCAGAGTCTTAGAGCGGAATTGGAGCAGCAGAGGAAACTTGCGGAAACGGATATCCAATCCTTAAGAGCGGACCTGGAAAAGCAGAACGAAGATGTCCTTCAAAAGGAGTCGCATATCCATGCTCTAGGAGAGGAGGTGGAACGACAGGGAAAGTTGGTAGAGGGACTTGTTAAGGAAACAGATATACACAGTTGGTTCTTTAACCCCCACAATTGTACTGAGGCCAAGTCCAGCGGAATCCATGACATAGTTATCCCCAAGATAAGTAGTCAAACTTTTAAAGCTGCCTGCGATGCGGAAACTCGTGATGGAGGTTGGACGATTATCCTGCGGAGGATGGATGGAAGTGTCGACTTTAATCGGAACTGGACGGAGTATAAAAATGGATTTGGAAATCGAGATGGCGAATTATTCTTGGGTTTGGACAAAATTCACGCCATGACTACCGAAAGGCGTCATGAATTATTGGTAGTTCTCGAAGACTTTGAGGGAGATCAAGTATTTGAGACTTATGATGAATTCGCAATTGGCGATGAGGGTCAACAATATGATTTACACACTCTGGGCAACGCCAATGGGACAGCTGGGGATTCACTCTATTATCATCGAGGCGAGCAATTTTCTACATTTGATATGGTTAATGACAATTGGGACGATTGTCGCGACCTTCGCGACACTGGTGGCTGGTGGTATAACGGTTATCAGCCCAGGTAGGATGTAATGTTAATTATTTCTTAGAGCTTCGTTAATAAACTTTAATTCTTACAGCAAATTGACGGGAACGTATAAGGACAATACCTTCGACAAAGGCGTCAATTGGGACACCTTTCGGGGACTCGAATACTCCCTCAAAACAGCAATTATGATGATTCGACCTAAAAAGTGAATTCTCAGTTTGTTCAACATTTAACCCCTTCGATTCAAACGTTGCCTGAGAGCAACTTCGACTGTTTGGGGGACAACTGTAAATGATTCCTTTATTATTATTATTCAGATGATTCATTATAATATCGGTAAATATATATGTTTATTTCAAATGTATGAAAATAAAAGCACATTTCAAGTTTATTTGTCAAAGTTATAAATATGATTCGTGATTTCTATATAACTCGATTAAAACCCATTTAAAAAATCCAATCAATCAATTTAATGAATTGAAATAAACAATTAATTTTAAATATAATCTAAATGCTTCTTTATTCAAATAATATCGTAATAAACGTTAATCAATGTGAATTACCTTAAATGAGACTTAACTTTATTTTTGATTTAATTGTTGGACAGTATAAAAACGTATCAACTAACAGGTTAAACAGTACAGTAAAACATACAATGCTGGACACATCAATAACTTCGATATGGTTGATATGTTAGACGTCTGACAGACATTGGCAAATTTGGGAGCATTACGATTAATCACAATTGCATAAGATGAAACAGTTGTACAAAATAAAAAGAAATACAAACACAAAACGCATTAACTAACAATGTGTAAAAGCTATGAAGATTACTTAAGGCTGACAAGGCAGGTCACAGCATCTGGACAAAGGCGAGACTCAGCAGGGAGCCAGCTGCCATGCCCACACTCAGGGAGGCGGCCATTATGGACGAGGCCAACTGCTTCTCGTGCTGTTTCACACTGCGCGGCGCCATGATGAGCAAAATGTTGGTCAAGTAGCCGTTGGACAGGGCAAACACAACGATCATGGCTATGAACGTGAAGTCGTGCTGGATCAGCGTGGGCAGGAAGTGGTGCTCGCTGGTGTTGGAGAGCAGGAAACAAGGCACGAGCACCACTCGGACCACAGTCCACAGCAGCGTCGTCTGCTGGTTCGTCGGACGCTCCAGGAACCCGGCAATCAGTCGGCCAAAGTAATCGCCACAGTTGAAGAACAGATAGTTCACCACGGGCAGATAGTAAACATCTGCAAAGAGCAAGCATTAATATGAGCTGATCTTATACGTTAATATACATATAACTATCAGGGATCGCAGCGATTGTAAGCTTTTAAATATCAATTATAAATTATATACAAAAAAGAAAAAAAATTATTTAATTTAATTTTTAAAAGCAAGACATATTTTAAATAATAATATTATTTCAATTTTATTTTATTAAATCCTAAAATAACTCTTTTTATAAAAATTATTATGAAAAAAAAAAAAAAATTTATTTAATTCACTTAAAAAAAATTATACATTTTTTTCTATTTTTTGATTTTTTGGTCAATAATTTAACGTTAAATGTTTCTTGGAAAATGTTTCATATTTAAATAATTATATTAACAATATGTCAATTAAATATGCAAAATAACAAAATTGTAAACAATTTAAAATGGTTTTCGTGTTTAATTGGTTTACAAATTTAAAAATTTAATATTATTTTTTATTCCAGTTTGATCAAGAATACTAATTAATTGAAATGAATATGTTTTGATTTTAAAAAAGCTATTATTTGATATTTTGATAAATACTCTCCAATTTTACTTTACACTTTTATTTTGTTTTTTTGTGTTCAATTATTATACAAAAAAAATCTTTATAATAATTATTAAAAAATTGATTTTTTTTTACTAATTTTTGCGTTTTAAATTTTAACAAAAATATTTAAAAATTGAAATAAATAGCTGGAACTAGAAGTCTATTACGTTTTAACCCTACGTCCCAGCAATAATAATATGGATAATATAATATTAAAAGGGATAATATTTCCCACTAGAAATACTTATAAGGATTATATATCCCAGGACAAAAGGGTTTCTGGATTTTCAAGTATGCAATTCATATTTTTTTTGTCACCATTCAGAATATGCCAAAAGATTTTCTATAGCTTTCATGCATTTTAAAAAAAAGTCTTAAGGAAACTCTTTCAAAAGATAGTACATAATACATTTTTAATTTATTTAAAAAGTTTAATAATTGTTTTTTTAAACCTCTAAAATGTTCTAAATTTTGTTTGTAATTTTGCGATCGCTGACAATTGTTATTCGAGGCTCACCTGTCCACTGGCTGTGGCGCTCGTAGTGCTCCGACTGCATGAGGACCGTCACCGCGGGATAGACGGACAGCGTGGTGGCGTAGAGCAAGGCCAGACTGGCGGCTTGGATGTAGATCTTGCCCATTACCTGCCGCAGGATGGGCTCGAGAGGCACGCCCTCGTTGCTCCCGTCCTCGTCCTCGTTGCGACTGTGCGACGGCTGAGCGCTGATCACCTTGTACTTGTCGCCACCCTCCAGATAGTACTTGAAGTAGTCGCGCTGTGCCATCGCCAAGTAGCTGACAATGCAGAGCAGGATCAACAGGGCGCCCAGGCAGAAGAACACGAAGGCCGTCGCCGAGGGACCCGCATCGAAGGCCAGCACAAGGATGAAGGCCAGGGCGGTCAGGATGCCACCCAGCGCCTGGCCGCTGACCACAGCGGTTATGTACTCGGAGGGGAAGAGGCCGGCCGAGGAAACTATGGGAATGAGACAAAGATTAAAAGCGGGCAACAAAAGTTGGATTTGAAAAAATAAAAATGCATAGAAAAGTCAAAGTTTCGAACAATTATGATGACAGTGAGGGAAGAAATAATAGAAACTAAAATATTATTCATTAATTAATTTTGTTTGACCCAATTAAAAGATTTTATTTCTTGAAAATCTTTTAAGCAGCAAAATTAAATATTTTGTCAATCAGGAAAAAAACTAGTGTTTTTAATCGGTTACAGTTAAAATTTCGGTTAAGTAAGAAATTGGGTTTTCGGCATACCTATTATTTAACAGGTATGTAGTAGGTAGTAATTATTATCATTAGTAATTAGAATATTTTTGTTTAAAAGTCGAACTCATGATTAAATTACGATTTTTTTCGGCTTAGCCCAATTCTATATACAGTGGCTCACAGCTTATTTCAACCAGCACAAAAAGCAACTTTACTCAAAAGCTACGATTACAACTAACTAAAAAAAAATCTTGAAAAATAGTATTTACAGAAAACTAATGTTATATCAACTCATAATTTGAAAATATTGAAAATATTCGAAAATATTTGAGTTTTCGTAAAAGTCCACTTTTTGAACTTTTACCCTCGATTTTTTACAAAAAATGTTGGGATGCAAAAAATTACTTCATTGAATTTTAATAGTGTCTGCAAAAAAAAAATTTCAAAAATATTTTTGCTAGTATTTTTTAGAATTTTTTGAAAATCCTAAAAATTAGCATTTTTACCCATTTCTCCTCATTTTCAGGCCTTTTTAAGGAATTGTCTTCCCGTTAATTGGCTGCGAGAATTCAAGATTAATAACAATTATTTCGAGAGGTTTTTTTTATTAAAAAATTAAAAGTAAACAGTTCATCCTCGTATTTTAAATTTTTAGCTCACAAAATTTTTTAGAGAATATGTTTTATTGACAGGGAAAGTTGATAGACGGAATTGTTAAGGTATCACACTTACAATTGTGCAATTGTGCCGAGGTCAAGTCCAGTAGAGACTGAGAATTCACTTCTTAGGTCGAATCATCATTGTGGCTTTTTTAAGGGAGTAAAACCATCCCCGAAAGTGGTACCAATTGACGCCTTTTTGGAAGTCATTGTTCTCGTAGGTTCCCGTCAATTGGCTGCAAGAATTCGAGTTAATTAACAAAACAATAAGAAATAATTGGCATTGCATCCTACCTGAGCTGACAATCCGTGTACCACCAGGCACCTGTGCCGCGAATGGCGCATCCCGCCTGTTTGTCGTTATCCTTATCGAACGTGGCAAATTTCCAGCCACGATGCCTACCAAGTGAATCCCCAGCTGTTCCATTGGCCTTGCCCAGTTTGTGTAATTTATACTGTTCATCCTCGTCGCCAATGGCAAACTCCTCGTAAGTCTCGAATCTTTGATCTCCCTCGAAATCCTCGAACAGAACAAGTAATTCCTGATTACTCTCCGCAGTTAGGGCATGAATTTTGTCCAGTCCGAGGAAGAACTCGCCGCCCAGATCTCCGAATCCTTTTTTGTACGCACTCCAGTTGCGAGTAAAGTTGACGCTTCCGTCCATCCGTCGAAGGATGATCGTCCAACCTCCGTTCCGAGTTTCGGCATCGCAGACAACTGTGAAGGGTTGACTACTGAAGTTGGGCAGGATTATGTCGTGGTTCCCACTGGACTTGGCCTCGGCACAGTTCCGTAAGTGAGAAGCCTTAATCAATCCGTCTATCAACTTTCCCTGGCGATCCATTGTGTTCGTAAGTCCATTTATCCTTTCCTCAAGATCCAGAATCTCCGATTTCTTCGCAAGTCCGTCTATCAATTTTCTCAGAAGTTCCAGCTCCTCTCTAAATAACCAATTACTTTTGGAGCTCTTCCATTTGTTAGGATCTTACCTCAACTTGGACTGTTGAACTGTTGAATTCGTTTCATTACATTCAGAAGTTGGAATTGCTTCTGAGAAGAAACTAAGTGTACACAATGTGAAGATTATACAAATTATACTATGCAACATTTTGCGACTGAACTTTATTGAATGCCTGAGGAGACTGACTGAATCAAAACTTGAATAGTAGCGATAAAGTGAATTTTAAATGCGATTGTCGTGACCACATACTATCACTGCGGACGGCAGTCCGCGCTAGTGACGAAAGCAGCACGAAGGGTGCGAAGGCGACTAGCATATATACACAGGAAGAATGGAAAATTTGCTATGACTGTCCGATCAGGTCGAGTTATATACCGATCGAAAGGTATTAACTTAACTTACAAATGTGCATACTTAAACTTTTGGGACCTCACCTGGTTCGTGAGATAAACAGGTGTAAGTGGGAGGGGAAAAATTTAAATTATTGGAGCTAATGGGGCCGTTGGGGCCTTTTTGAATTTTTGTTGAATTTTTTACAATTCTAATCAAAAATACGCGTCGAATGACACCTCGATCATCGAAATCGGACAACTGGTTCAAAAAATAATAAACTTTAAAATTTTTAGGGGCCTTCCGAAAATGAGATGAAAAGTCAGTTTGTCTGTTTGTTTGTTTGTTTGTTTGTTTGTTTGTTTGTTTGTTTGGATCAAATCGTTGATTTAGCTTAAATGTTTGAATGAGGACTTGTTCCTGTTAAAAAATCTAGAAACGTTTGTTCTACGACTTTTTCGAAAAATCGCTAGTTTAGCGGGAAATCGCTAAAAACCGCTAAAATTGAAACCCTTATAGCAGTCAAACGATAAAAGCTACAGATGCGATCTATATATCGTTGAAAAGGTATTTTGAAGGGCTGTTATGCATACCTTTTAACTTTTTTTCTAAAGTACATAGGTAAATTGCTACAGGTGACATAAGGTATTTTCCCCCACATTTTGGCGGTTTTTGAGAAAACGCCGCTAACGATTTTTTTTAAATTTCAATATGTTTTAGTTTGTAAAATTTCTCGTTTTTTGATGTATGACACAAAAAATTTTACCAATACGTTTGGAAGATATAACCTATTAACTGAATATATACGTTTTACTTTGAATTGGAATAGGGCAGCAGCAACAAAGTGTCATAGCAGCCAGTTTGCTTGTTTGGATCAAATCGTTGATTAAGCTAAAATGTTTGAATTTGGACTTGTTCCTGTTCAAAAATCTAGAAACTTTTGTTCTACGACTTTTTCGAAAAATCGCTAGTTTAGCGGAAAATCGCTAAAAACCGCTAAAATTGATGCGATCTATATATCGTTGCAAAGGTATTTTGGAGGGCTCTTGGGCACTGCTTGCAGCGTAATGCGGAAATCACCTGTTGCTGAATATATACATTTTACTAAAAATAGGAATAAGACAGCAGAAGCAAAGTATCATAGCACCCAGAGTTGAAGAGTGCTGATAGCTTTTGCTCTGGGCATGTGTATTTGTGAAGGGGACCAGTGTTGCCAGACAATTTGTTTTAGCTTGTAAAAACAATAAACAAAGTTGACAAAGCTATACTGTCGAAAAATATTGCAATTTCAAAATTTCAAAAATGTCTTATTCAAAAATTTCTGATATCCCATAAAAAAAACCTCTTGACGAGGTAAAAGTCTAGTGACGAAAACATTTTCATGCCCCAAAATTTCTGATATCCAATTTTGTGACGAATAATATTAAGTTTTACATATAAATTATTTTAAACAAAATTTTTGCATTCGTCACTGCGCAAAACAGTGAGTTTTATTTGGTATGAAGAATTGAGACATTTTAGCGCAATGTGCCGAGTGCAAAAATTTTGTTTAAAATAATTTATATGTAAAACTTAATATTATTCGTCACAAAATTGGATATCAGAAATTTTGGGGCATGAAAATGTTTTCGTCACTAGACTTTTACCTCGTCAAGAGGTTTTTTTTATGGGATAAATAATACACAAGTTTTTATATGTAAGTGCTCATATTTACATATACACTACTGGCCAAAGTAAAAAGTACACTTTTTTTTACTATAACAGCTGTTGCAGAAAAATTTTCAAAAATCTTTTCCCTAGTATTTTTTATAACGTTTTGAAAATTGCTTAAAAGGCACTTATTGTATGAAAATGACGAATAAATTTTTTGCAGTCACACTTAGAATTGTTTGAAGAATTTTTCAGCATCACAACATTTTTTGTAAAAAATCGAGGAAAAAAGTTGAAAAAGTAGACATTTACATAAATTCGAAATTTTTAATGGGTACTTAAAGGGTTAAGGAAAGTTTTGCATCATTTAAACGGAATTCAAACGACATTTTCAAATTTATTTTTTTAGTATAAAGACTTGACTTACAACAGCTGTTATAGTAAAAAAAAGAGAGTGTACTTATTATTTTGACCAGTAGTGTATATTATATGCAGTAAAATTCCATTGAACTTCTCGACTTGATAAAATGTTTAAGGGGGTATTCTAAGTAGGAAATTTTTTTAAAAAAAACATTTTTAAGCTTAGATTTTAAAACAATGTTTTCCAAATGGGTTTTCCAAAATTTTAAATAGTTAGGAAGTGAAGTTGAAACTTTAAACGCGTTTTTCTTGAAACCGTGTTTGGCAAACATGTTCGCACGATTACTCAAGTTTTTCTTGACCGATTTTGACGAAGTAAGTGCCAAACGACGCAGCATTAACAGCGCTACCGATTTTGTTTGTACACTGGACTACAAAAAGAAAGGTGAAAAATAGATTTTTCATTTTAAAATGGCTTTTTTTTCGGCGCGCTGTTAACTAAATTTTCTTTAAATTTTTCTTAATTTTTTCAATAATTTTTCCCTCCAAATACAAAAAAAGGATTGGAAAATCTTTAGAAAAAAAAACCAACTTAAATTCGGAAGGTCCCCTTAAGCCCCGGCTGCAATGCAGCGACCCACAGTGGTGCCATTTGAGTTTTTTCGCTCGAATAATTTAAGCGGCATATGATAGACATTTGCTCAAGGTATGAAATAGGTCTTTAAAAAGGGTGCTACCCCTTTCCAAATGCTCACTCGTCCCACTGGGTTGTCAAAATTAAAATTTGTGAGAAAGCTTGTAACTAAAAAAATTTGTTTTTAATTAATTTTAGATTTTCAATTTTTGTTAAATTTGTATGTTTTCAAACCAAAACCAAAAAAAAAAACTAAAAACAAATTAAGGTATTTAAAATTTATTTATTTTTTATATATTCTTCAAAATTTTGATCACAATTCATTTGTGATATCTCAACAAATCATGCTTTTGGGATGCTTTTTTTTATCCTGACCGATTTTGGCTGAAATCACGGTGGCACCGTTTGGAACATACCCTATTTTAAATACAAAAATTTTTTCTCATTATCTTTGCCTTTTTCATTATTTAACAATTATCTTTATTATTTTTCAGCGTATTTATTAATTAACAACCAAATTATTGAATAATAAGATAAAGAATATAAGGAGAAAAAGTGTTTGTATTTAAAACAGGGTATGTTGCAACGGGTGATCGAGCTCGTATGTTTACATTTCACGCACACTAAGAAACGTGCGCATTCTGACACACAGAGAAAGACTGATCATTTTTCGTTGTTGCGTGTGTGCGCTCTGTCTCTCTACAACGTTCTGCCGCTCTGGGTGTTATTGAAAAGAGCGTTCGGCTTTTGCCGAAGTCTCTGGGGTTCCATTGCATACAAATCGTTTGCGCTCAAAAAAATGCTTGTTTGACGCCTCTATGTATTGTTTGCTTAGTGGTTCGAGAGTGGGGAATAAGTGCACGATCAGCAGTTTGTTAGTTGGCTGTACGTAATGGAATCGACGTATACAACGACGTATCTGAGAATTCAGCTTCGAGTGTTTATGTATAAGCAAATATGCTTACCCTGCAGTCAAGAAATTCCTTTTCACAGATGTTGTTGTAATATTTTGACATTTTGTTGTTATTTTTCTAGTAATTCTGCCAGCGTCGACCGGCCGCTGCTCGAGCGACGCAAGCAGAGTTAATTTTCGTCTGCTTATGTTCGTTTCTTTTGTTTCGACGCAGGCAGAGGCTGTTTCTGCTCGTTTCTTCTTGTTTCTTTCCCTTTCTATCGTACAAGTTTTCGGCCGACGTTGACGTCGACCAAAATTGTGCGAAGGAGACAGAGGCTGTTTCTGTTAGTTTTTTGTTGTTTCCGTCTCTGTCGAACGAACGTCGAACGTTTCAGCAGGGACAAAATCACATATACCCTTCAGACAAATTCATCAAAGATTGTCTGGTGAATCATTAGTGAATGTCTCCCTATGCTCGGTGAATCATTGTAAATTTGTATGAAAATCATCGGTGAATTTAACATTGTGATGTCCTACAGTCGATGAAAAGGGAACTTTCCCAAATGATTCACTTGCGTTTCATGGGAGGGAAACCTTGGAGAACTCTGCCGAGAAATCCCCAATGATTCCCTAACGATTCTTATGCCATTTTCATTGGGGAATCTCCCATGAATTTTGCGGAAAATTCCCCAATGATTCCCTAACGATAAAAAAAAGTAATAAAAATTAATAAAAATTAAAAAAATTAAAAAAATATTAAGAAAATGATTAATTTAATTATATATTTTTATTTAAATTTTCCTTTTTTTTTGACACGTGCGCTTTCTGCGTTTTGTTGCATCAATTTTGTCCCTGCTGCAACGTTCGACGTTCGTTCGACAGAGACGGAAACAACAAAAAACTAACAGAAACAGCCTCTGTCTCCGTCGCACAATTTTGGTCGACGTCAACGTCGGCCGAAAACTTGTACGATAGAAAGGGAAAGAAACAAGAAGAAACGAGCAGAAACAGCCTCTGCCTGCGTCGAAACAAAAGAAACGAACATAAGCAGACAAAAATTAAATCTGCTTGCGTCGCTGGAGCAGCGGCCGGTCGACGCTGGCAGAATTACTAGAAAAATAACAACAAAATGTCAAAATATTACAACAACATCAGTGAAAAGGAATTTCTTGACTGCAGGTACAAAGTGTTTATCGAATTGATCTTGGTGTGTTTATGTTTTCCAAATTCACTTCTTCGCATCACGTCAAACGTCGAGTCAGTCAGTCCTCTTTAATATTCAGTTGAGAAAAGTCGCAAAATGTATTATTATTATAAGCAATCTGATTTGAATTGTGAGAGAATAGTGACAATACTTCAGTCAATCGATTCCCAACTATCCGAGCTGAGGTAAGGATCGTAAATATTGAAATGTTCCTAAACTAATCAATTTATTAGGGCGGGACAGGAAAAGTTGACAAATGAAGTTGCCAAGGATTCGGATGTACAATTGATTAGAGCAGAGATCGAGCGACAGAAGAATTGTGTACTCGACAAGGAAGTGGATTTAAGAGCGGATATTCAACTGTTCAAAGCGGATATGCAGAGTCTTAGGGCGGAGTTGGAACAGCAGAAAAAATATATACTCGAAAAGGAAACGGATATCCAATCTCTCAGCACTGATAATCATGTGTTAAGAGTGGATTTGGAACAACAAAAAAAGTGCGTACTTGATAAGGAAGCGGATATCCAATCCTTAAGAGCTGATATTCAACTGTTCAAAACGGATATCCAGAGTCTTAGAGCAGAGCTAGAGCAACAGAAGAAACGTGATAAGGAAGCGGATGTCCAATCCTTAAGAGCGGACCTGGAAAAGCAGAATAAGGATGTCATTCAGAAGGAATCGCATATCCAATCTCTAGGAGAGGAGGTGGAACGACAGGGAAAGTTGGTAGAGGGACTTGTTAAGGAAACAGATAAACATAGTTGGTTCTTTAACCCACACAATTGTACTGAGGCCAAGTCCAGTGGAATCCATGACATACTTATTCCCAAGTTTAGTAATCAACCTTTTAAAGCGGTCTGTGATGCTGAAACTCGAGGAGGAGGCTGGACGATTATCCTGAGGAGGTTGGACGGAAGCGTCAACTTTTATCGCAATTGGAGGGAGTATAAAAATGGATTTGGAAATCTAGATGGCGAATACTTCTTAGGTTTGGACAAAATCCATGCGATGACTGCAGAGAGGCGTCAGGAGTTACTTGTTGTTCTCGAGGACTTTGAGGGAGATCAAAGATTCGAGACTTATAATGAATTCGCAATTGGCAATGAGGGTCAACAATATGAATTACACACTCTGGGCAACGCCAGTGGAACAGCTGGAGATTCACTTGGTTGGCATCGAGGCGAGCAATTTTCTACATTTGATAGGGATAATGGCAATTGGGACAAAGGAAACTGCGCCATTCGCGGCACTGGTGGCTGGTGGTATAACGGCAAATCTTATCATAACAGGTAGGATGTAATGTTAATTATTTCTTAGAGCTTCGTTAATTAACTTGATTTCTTACAGCCAATTGACGGGAACGTATAAAGACAATGGCTCGTACAAAGGCGTCAATTGGAGCACCTTTCGGGGATATCAATACTCCCTCAAAACAGCCATAATGATGATTCGACCTAAAAAGTGAATTCTCAGTCTGATCCACATTTAACCCCTTCGATTCCAAAGTTGCCTTAGAGCAACTTCGACTGTTTGAAAGACAACTGTAAATGATTCCTTTGTTATTATTCAGATGGTTCATTATTAAATTGGAAAATATATATGTTTATTCCAAATGTAAGAAAAAAAAAGCACATTTCAAGTTTATTTGTCAAAGTTATAAATATGATTCGTGATTTCTATATAACTCGATTAAAACCCATTTAAAAAATCCAATCAATCAATTTAATGAATTTAAATAATCAATTAATTTCATATATAATCTAAATGCTTCTTTATTCAAATAATATCGTAATAAACGTTAAACAAAGTGAATTACCTTAAATGAGACTTAACTTTATTTTTGATTTAATTGTTGGACAGTATAAAAACGTATCGACTAACAGGTTAAACACTACAGCAAAACATACAATGCTGGACACATCAATAACTTCGATATGGTTGATATGTTAGACGTCTGACAGACATTGGCAAATTTGGGAGCATTACGATTAATCACAATTGAATAAGATGAAACAGTTGTAGAAAATAAAAAGAAATACAAACACAAAACTCATTAACTAACAATGTGTAAAAGCTATGAAGATTACTTAAGGCTGACAAGGCAGGTCACAGCATCTGGACAAAGGCGAGACTCAGCAGGGAGCCAGCTGCCATGCCCACACTCAGGGAGGCGGCCATTATGGACGAGGCCAATTGCTTCTCGTGCTGTTTCACACTGCGCGGCGCCATGATGAGCAAAATGTTGGTCAAGTAGCCGTTGGACAGGGCAAACACAACGATCATGGCTATGAACGTGAAGTCGTGCTGGATCAGCGTGGGCAGGAAGTGGTGCTCGCTGGTGTTGGAGAGCAGGAAACAAGGCACGAGCACCACACGGACCACAGTCCACAGCAGCGTCGTCTGCTGGTTCGTCGGACGCTCCAGGAACCCGGCAATCAGTCGGCCAAAGTAATCGCCACAGTTGAAGAACAGATAGTTCACCACGGGCAGATAGTAAACATCTGCAAAGAGCAAGCATTAATATGAGCTGATCTTAGCTATAAATTAATATATAACTATCAGGGATCGCAGTAGCTTTACAATTTCAATTATAAAATACAAATTATTAGTTGATATTTACAAAAAAAAATATAAACTTAATTTTCAAAAGCAACACAAATTTAAAATAATAAAACAATTTCAATTTTAATTTATAAAATCCTTAAAAAACTCATTTTATATAAATTATTATGAAAAGAGAAAAAATAAATTTAATTCACATAAAATAAAAAAATATTAATTTGTTTTTTTAATATTGGTCAATGCATTTAAATTTTACTTTAAGTGTTTTTTGGAAAATGTTTTATGTTTAATTAATTATTTTAAAAATATGTCAATTTAATATGCAAAATAACAAAATTGTAAACCATTTTAAATGGTTTTCTTGTTTAATTGGTTTACAAATTTAAAAATTAAATATCAATATTTTATTTTTTTTTTAATTTTAACAAAAAATATAATATATTGAAATGAATATGTTTTGATTTAAAAAAAGCTATTATTTGATATTTTGATAAATACTCTCCAATTTTACTTTACACTTTTATTTTGTTTTTTGTGTTCAATTATTATACAAAAAAAATCTTTATAATAATTATTAAAAAATTGATTTTTTTTTACAAATTTTTGCGTTTTAAATTTTAACAAAAATATTTAAAAATTGAAATAAATAACTGGAACTAGAAGTCTATTACGTTTTAGCCCTTTTGGGACCATATTTCCCAGCAATAATAATATGGATAATATAATATTAAATGGGATAATATTTCCCACTAGAAATACTTATAAGGATTATATATCCCAGGACAAAAGGGTTTCTGGATTTTCAAGTATGCAATTCATATTTTTTTTTGTCACCATTCAGGATATGTAAAAATAATTTATATATCTATCATAGATATTAAAATAAAGGCTTAAGGAAACTCTTTCAAAAAATAGTGTTTCTAAGGTTTGCCTATTCATCCTTACTCCTTACTTTAAATAATTAAATTAATACATTTTTAATTTAATTAAAAAGTTAAAAAATTGTTTTTTAAAAGCTCTAAAATGTATTAAAATTTGTTAGTAACTTTGCGATCGCTGACAATTGTTATTCGAGGCTCACCCGTCCACTGGCTGTGGCGGTCGTAGTGCTCCGACTGCATGAGGACCGTCACCGCGGGGTACACGGACAGCGTGGTGGCGTAGAGCAAGGCCAGACTGGCGGCTTGGATGTAGATCTTGCCCATTACCTGCCGCAGGATGGGCTCGAGAGGCACGCCCTCGTTGCTCCCGTCCTCGTCCCCGTTGCGACTGTGCGACGGCTGAGCGCTGATCACCTTGTACTTGTCGCCACCCTCCAGATAGTACTTGAAGTAGTCGCGCTGTGCCATCGCCAAGTAGCTGACAATGCAGAGCAGGATCAACAGGGCGCCCAGGCAGAAGAACACGAAGGCCGTCGCGGAGGGACCCGCATCGAAGGCCAGCACAAGGATGAAGGCCAGGGCGGTCAGGATGCCACCCAGCGCCTGGCCGCTGACCACCGCGGTTATGTACTCGGAGGGAAAGAGGCCGGCGACGCCGTACAACGCGCCCGACACCGAGGAAAATTTGAAAATGGCTTAAAAGGCACTTATTGTATGAAAATGACGAATATTTTTTTTGCAGTCACACTTAGAATTGTTTGAAGAATTTTTCTGCATCACAACATTTTTTGTAAAAAATCGAGGGAAAAAAGTTGAAAAAGTAGACATTTACATAAATTCGAAATTTTCAATGGGTACTTAAAGGGTTAAGGAAAGTTTTGCATCATTTAAACGGAATTCAAACGACATTTTCAAATTTATTTTTTTAGTATGAAGACTTGACTTACAACAGCTGTTATAGTAAAAAAAAGAGAGTGTACTTATTATTTTGACCAGTAGTGTACATAATATGCAGTGAAATTCCATTGAACTTCTCGACTTAATAAAATGTTTAAGGGAGTATTCTAAGTTAGACATTTTTTTTTAAAAAAAATTTTTAAGCTTAGATTTTAAAACAATGTTTTCCAAACAGGTTTTCCAAAATTTTGAATAGTTAGGAAGTGAAGTCGAAACTTTAAACGCGTTTTTCTCGAAACCATGTTTGACAAACATGTTCGCACGAATACTCAAGTTTTTCTGGACCGATTTTGACAAAGTAAGTGCCAAACGACGCAGCATTAACAGCGCTACCGATTTTGTTTGTACACTGGACTACAAAAAGAAAGGTGAAAAATAGATTTTTCATTTTAAAATGTTAACTGCTGTTAACTAAATTTTCTTTAAATTTTTCATAATTTTTTCAATAATTTTTCCCACCAAATACAAAAAAAGAATTGGAAAATCTTTAGAAAAAAAACAACTTGAATTCGGAAGACCCCCTTAAGACCCGGCTGCAATGCAGCGACGCACAGTGGTGCCATTTGAGTTTTTTCGTTCGAATAATTTAAATGGCGTATGATAGATATTTGCTCAAACTATGAAATAGGTCTTTAAAAAGGGTGCTACCCCTTTCCAAATGCTCACTCGTCACACTAGGTTGTCAAAATTAAAATATGTGAGAAAACTTGTAACTAAAAAAAATTATTTTAATCAATTTTAGATTCTCAATTTTTTTTTAAGATTTGAATTTTTTTAAACTAAAACCAAATAAAAAATTAAAAACAAATTAAGGTTTTTTAAAATTTTTTTTTTTTTATATTCTTCAAAATATTGATCACAATTCATTTGTGATATCTCAACAAATCTAATGGAACATGCTTTTGGGATGCTTTTATTTATGCTGACCAAGTTTGGCTGAAATCGGTCTACTATAACTATTATATAGCTGCCATTACTCATTATTTGTGCGCAAAAACATAAAACTTACCGAGCAATCATTGTTTCATGAGTTTTATTTTTTTTTTTTTAAATATTTTGAGTGTTTTACTTATCAAATTTACCAAATTTTAACTCAATCTCTGAAACATTAGACTTTATGTCAGTATTTTCGCAATGCGGCCCACTGTTCGGTCCAGGAACGATGTTCGAAAATAAAGATTTGTGATGGAAAGTTTTGTTGTTTCTGGCGATAACTCACAGATTGGAAGTTTTCTATAGTCCGAGAGAACGAGACAGTGTTCGAGAGTGGGGAATAAGTGCACGATCAGCAGTTTGTGAGTTGGCTGTACGTAATGGAATCGACGTATCCAACGACGTATCTGAGAATTCAGCTTCGAGTGTTTATGTATAAGCAAATATGCTTATATACATATACATATGTTTGTGGACGAATGTGAGTGTACAAAGTGTTTATCGAATTGATGTTGGTGTAGTGCTGGGATTATATCGATATTCACCCTTATCGATATTAGCGATATTTTGATATTTGATAATATATCGTCGTATTTTGCCTTTGAGTTTACAGATAAAAGGGCCACCTTAATTCATAAAAACATTAGACATTTTTCAGGAATTAAGCTTTCGAAGATGATCGAAAATGTTGCTAGTGTTTCCGCTTGTCTTGCAAATTTTTGAGCACATTTTACACTTTGCAATTTGGCTGGTAGCTGACTTTTCAAAGTACATCCATGTAAGCATATTAAGAAAGAACACGCACCAAAAGTTGCAGAGCAGAACTAACGCCAAAAATATCGATAAGCTCAAAATCTTATCGATATTCTCCATTCCAATGGCCTTATCGATAATATCGATATTTCCTCGATATAATCCCAACACTATGTTGGTGTGTACATATCTGTTTTCCAAATTCACTTCTTCGCATCACGTCAAACGTCGAGTCAGTCAGTCCTCTTTAATATTCAGTTGAGAAAAGTCGCAAAATGTATTATTATTATAAGCAATCTGATTTGAATTGTGAGGGAATAGTGAGAATACTTCAGTCAATCGATTCCCAATTATCCGAGCTAAGGTAAGGATCGTAAATATGGAAATGTTCCTAAACTAATGAATTTATTAGGACGGGACAGGAAAAGTTGACAAAGGAAGTTGCCAAGGATTCGGATGTACAATTGATTAGAGCAGAGATCGAACGACAGAAGAATTGTGCACTCGACAAGGAAGTGGATTTAAGAGCGGATATTCAACTGTACAAAGCGGATATGCAGAGTCTTAGGGCTGAGTTGGAAAACCAGAAACAATATGTACTCGAAAAGGAAGCAGCTATCCAATCTCTCAGGGCTTATAATCAAGTGTTAAGAGAGGATTTGGAACAACAAAAGAAGTGCGTTATTGATAAGGAAGCGGATATCCAATCCTTAAGAGCTGATATTCAAGTTTTTAGAACGGATATCCAGAGTCTTAGAGCAGAGTTAGAACAACAGAAGAAACGTGATAAGGAAGCGTACATCCAATTCTTAAGAGCGGACCTGGAAAAGCAGAACGAAGATGTCCTTCAGAAGGAATCGCATATCCAATCTCTAGGAGAGGAGGTGGAACGACAGGGAAAGTTGGTAGAGGGACTTGTTAAGGAAACAGATAAACACAGTTGGTTCTTTAACCCCCACAATTGTACTGAGGCCAAGTCCAGCGGAATCCATGACATAGTTATCCCCAAGATAAGTAGTCAAACTTTTAAAGCTGCCTGCGATGCTCCAACTCGGGATGGAGGTTGGACAATTATCCTGCGACGGATGGACGGAAGCGTCAGCTTTAATCGGAACTGGACGGAGTATAAAAATGGATTTGGAAATCGAGATGGCGAATTATTCTTGGGTTTGGACAAAATTCACGCCATGACTACCGAAAGACGTCATGAATTATTGGTAGTTCTCGAGGACTTTGAGGGAGATCAAAGATTCGAGACTTATGATGAATTCGCAATTGGCAATGAGGGTCAACAATATGAATTACACACTCTGGGCAACGCCAATGGGACAGCTGGAGATTCACTCGAATATCATCGTGGCAGGAAATTTTCTACATTTGATAAGAATAATAACGGTTGGGACGAAAGAATCTGCGTCTTTCACGGCACTGGTGGCTGGTGGTATAACAAATATTATTGTCAGAACAGGTAAGATGTAATGTTAATTATTTCTTAGAGCTTCGTTAATTAACTTGATTTCTTACAGCAAATTGACGGGAACGTATAAAGACAATGACTACTACAAAGGCGTCATTTGGTCCAGCTTTCAGGGATCTGATTACTTCCTTAAAACAGCCATTATGATGATTCGACCTAAGAAGTGAATTCTCATTCTCTACTACATTTAACCCCTTCGATTCCAACGTTGCCTGAGAGCAACTTCGACTGTTTGAGAGACAACTGTAATGATTCCTTTGTTATTATTCAGATGATTCATTATTATATTGGAAAATATATATGTTTATTTTAAATGTAAGAAAATAAAAGTACATTTAAAGTTTATTTGTCAAAGTTATAAATATGATTCGTGATTTCTATATAACTCGATTAAAACCCATTTAAAAAAATTCAATCAATCAATTTAATGAATTAAAATAATCAATTAATTTTATATATAATCTAAATGCTTCTTTATTCAAATAATATCGTAATAAACGTTAAACAAAGTGAATTACCTTAAATGAGACTTAACTTTATTTTTGATTTAATTGTTGGACAGTATAAAAACGTATCGACTAACAGGTTAAACACTACAGCAAAACATACAATGCTGGACACATCAATAACTTCGATATGGTTGATATGTTAGACGTCTGACAGACATTGGCAAATTTGGGAGCATTACGATTAATCACAATTGAATAAGATGAAACAGTTGTAGAAAATAAAAAGAAATACAAACACAAAACTCATTAACTAACAATGTGTAAAAGCTATGAAGATTACTTAAGGCTGACAAGGCAGGTCACAGCATCTGGACAAAGGCGAGACTCAGCAGGGAGCCAGCTGCCATGCCCACACTCAGGGAGGCGGCCATTATGGACGAGGCCAATTGCTTCTCGTGCTGTTTCACACTGCGCGGCGCCATGATGAGCAAAATGTTGGTCAAGTAACCGTTGGACAGGGCAAACACAACGATCATGGCTATGAACGTGAAGTCGTGCTGGATCAGCGTGGGCAGGAAGTGGTGCTCGCTGGTGTTGGAGAGCAGGAAACAAGGCACGAGCACCACTCGGACCACAGTCCACAGCAGCGTCGTCTGCTGGTTCGTCGGACGCTCCAGGAACCCGGCAATCAGTCGGCCAAAGTAATCGCCACAGTTGAAGAACAGATAGTTCACCACGGGCAGATAGTAAACATCTGCAAAGAGCAAGCATTAATATGAGCTGATCTTATAAGTTAATATACATATGTATAACTATCAGGGATCGCAGCGATTGTAAGCTTTTAAATATCAATTATAAATTATATACAAAAAAGAAAAAAAATTATTTAATTTAATTTTTAAAAGCAAGACATATTTTAAATAATAATATTATTTCAATTTTATTTTATAAAATCCTAAAATAACTCTTTTTATAAAAATTATTATGAAAAAAAAAAAATATTAATTTAATACACTTAAAAAAAATTATACATTTTTTTTCTATGTTTTGATTTTTTGGTCAATAATTTTACGTTAAATGTTTTTTGGAAAATGTCTTATGTTTAAATAATTATATTAACAATATGTCAATTAAATATGCAAAATAACAAAATTGTAAACCATTTAAAATGGTTTGCGTGTTTAATTGGTTGACAAATTTAAAAATGTAATATTATTTTTTATTCCAGTTTGATCAAGAATACTAATTAATTGAAATGAATATGTTTTGAATTTTAAAAGCTATTATTTGATATTTTGATAAATACTCTCCAATTTTACTTTACACTTTTATTTTGTTTTTTGTGTTCAATTATTATACAAAAAAAAAACCTTTTTAATAATTATTAAAAAATTGATTTTTTTTTTACTAATTTTTGCGTTTTAAATTATAACAAAAATATTTAAAAATTGAAATAAATAGCTGGAACTAGAAGTCTATTACGTTTAAACCCTACGTCCCAGCAATAATAATATGGATAATATAATATTTAATGGGATAATATTTCCCACTAAAAATACTTATCAGGATTATATATCCCAGGACAAATGGGTTTCTGGATTTTCAAGTATGCAATTCATATTTTTTTTGTCACCATTCAGAATATGCCAAAAGATTTTCTATAACTAACATATCATGGATTTTAAAATAAAGTCTTAAGGAAACTCTATCAAAAAATAGAATTTCTGAGATGTTCCTATTCATTCTTACTCCTAACTTAATTAAATTAATAAATTTATAATTTATTTAAAAAGTTAAATAATTGTTTTTTTAAAGCTCTAAAATGTTCTAAATTTTGTTGTAATTTTGCGATCGCTGACAATTGTTATTCGAGGCTCACCCGTCCACTGGCTGTGGCTCTCGTAGTGCTCCGACTGCATGAGGACCGTCACCGCGGGGTACACGGACAGCGTGGTGGCGTAGAGCAAGGCCAGACTGGCGGCTTGGATGTAGATCTTGCCCATTACCTGCCGCAGGATGGGCTCGAGCGGCACGCCCTCGTTGCTCCCGTCCTCGTCCTCGTTGCGACTGTGCGACGGCTGAGCGCTGATCACCTTGTACTTGTCGCCACCCTCCAGATAGTACTTGAAGTAGTCGCGCTGTGCCATCGCCAAGTAGCTGACAATGCAGAGCAGGATCAACAGGGCGCCCAGGCAAAAGAACACAAAGGCCGTCGCCGAGGGCCCCGCATCGAAGGCCAGCACAAGGATGAAGGCCAGGGCGGTCAGGATGCCACCCAGCGCCTGGCCGCTGACCACAGCGGTTATGTACTCGGAGGGGAAGAGGCCGGCGACGCCGTACAACGCACCCGACATCGTGGCCGAGGAAACTAGGGGAATGAGACAAAGATTAAAAACGGGCAACAAAAGTTGGATTTGAAAAAATAAAAATGCATAGAAAAGTCAAAGTTTCGAACAATTATGATGACAGTGAGGGAAGAAATAATAGAAACTAAAACTCATGATTAAATTACGATTTTTTTCGGTTTAGCCCAATTCTATATACAGTGGCTCACAGCTTATTTCAACCAGCACAAAAAGCAACTTTACTCAAAAGCTACGATTACAACTAACTAAAAAAAAATCTTGAAAAATAGTATTTACAGAAAACTAATGTTATATCAACTCATAATTTGAAAATATTGAAAATATTCGAAAATATTTGAGTTTTCGTAAAAGTCCACTTTTTGAACTTTTACCCTCGATTTTTTACAAAAAATGTTGGGATGCAAAAAATTACTTCATTGAATTTTAATAGTGTCTGCAAAAAAAAAATTTCAAAAATATTTTTGCTAGTATTTTTTAGAATTTTTTGAAAATCCTAAAAATGAGCATTTTTACCCATTTTTCCTCATTTTCAGGCCTTTTTAAGGAATTGTCTTCCCGTTAATTGGCTGCGAGAATTCAAGATTAATAACAATTATTTCGAGAGGTTTTTTTATTAAAAAATTAAAAGTAAACAGTTCATCCTCGTATTTTAAATTTTTAGCTTACAAAATTTTTTAGAGAATATGTTTTATTGACAGGGAAAGTTGATAGACGGAATTGTTAAGGTATCACACTTACGCAATTGTGCCGAGGTCAAGTCCAGTAGAGACTGAGAATTCACTTCTTAGGTCGAATCATCATTGTGGCTTTTTTAAGGGAGTAAAACCATCCCCGAAAGTGGTACCAATTGACGCCTTTTTGGAAGTCATTGTTCTCGTAGGTTCCCGTCAATTGGCTGCAAGAACTCGAGTTAATTAACAAAACAATAAGAAATAATTGGCATTGCATCCTACCTGAGCTGACAATCCGTGTACCACCAGGCACCTGTGCCGCGAATGGCGCATCCCGCCTGTTTGTCGTTATCCTTATCGAACGTGGCAAATTTCTTGCCTCGATGACTGGAAAGTGAATCCCCAGCTGTTCCATTGGCCTTGCCCAGTTTGTGTAATTTATACTGTTCATCCTCGTCGCCAATTGCGAACTCATCATAAGTCTCGAATCTTTGATCTCCCTCGAAATCCTCGAGCAGAACAAGTAACTCCTGATTACTCTCCGCAGTTAGAGCATGAATTTTGTCCAGTCCGAGGAAGAACTCGCCTCCCAGATCTCCGAATCCTTTCTTGTACGCACTCCAATTGCGATAAAAGTTGACGCTTCCGTCCATCCGTTGAAGGATGATTGTCCAGCCTCCTCCTCGAGTCTCCGCATCGCAGACAACTGTCAGGGGTTGACTACTGAAGTTGGGCAGGATTATGTCGTGGTTCCCACTGGACTTGGCCTCGGCACAGTTCCATAAGTGAGATGCCTTAATCAATCCGTCTATCAACTTTCCCTGGCGATCCATTGTGTTCGTAAGTCCATTTATCCTTTCCTCAAGATCCAGAATCTCCGATTTCTTCGCAAGTCCGTCTATCAATTTTCTCAGAAGTTCCAGCTCCTCTCTAAATAACCAATTACTTTTGGAGCTCTTCAATTTGTTAGGATCTTACCTCAACTTGGACTGTTGAACTGTTGAATTCGTTTCATTACATTCAGAAGTTGGAATTGCTTCTGAGAAGAAACTAAGTGTACACAATGTGAAGATTATACAAATTATACTATGCAACATTTTGCGACTGAACTTTATTGAATGCCTGAGGAGACTGACTGAATCAAAACTTGAATAGTAGCGATAAAGTGAATTTTAAATGCGATTGTCGTGACCACATACTATAAATAATACACAAGTTTTTATATGTAAGTGCTCATATTTACATATACACTACTGGTCAAAGTAAAAAGTACACTTTTTTTTTACTATAACAGCTGTTGCAGAAAAATTTTCAAAAATCATTTCCCTAGTATTTTTTATAATGTTTTGAAAATTGCTTAAAAGGCACTTATTGTATGAAAATGACGAATATTTTTTTTGCAGTCACACTTAGAATTGTTTGAAGAATTTTTCTGCATCACAACATTTTTTGTAAAAAATCGAGGAAAAAAGTTAAAAAAGTAGACATTTACATAAATTCGAAATTTTTAATGGGTACTTAAAGGGTTAAGGAAAGTTTTGCATCATTTAAACACAATTCAAACGACATTTTCAAATTTATTTTTTTAGTATGAAGACTTGACTTACAACAGCTGTTATAGTAAAACCAAGTGGGAAAGGCTATAGTCGAGCTCCCGACTATAGGATACCCGTTACTTACTTAAATAAATTTTAAATTTTTTATTGCATGCTTTTAGGCACTTATATTGCTTAAAAGCTTTAATCTACCATTACCACCTTTCTATTTGTCCGATCTTGTAATGATTTAATAAGATGATAGGAAATAATAGTAGCTAACGGTAATGAGTTAAAAAATCCTAATATCTTGAAAACTATGCGTGTGGTGGCTTTTCGCGATTTAAGGGGGGCGGAAAGGGGCGTGTCAAAATTTTGAAACAAACTTGATCTGCGTGGGGTCTATAGAAAT
>JBAMBL010000614.1:0-27913 GCA_037043405.1 Drosophila subquinaria
CCCTACGCAATTGTGTCGAAACCAAGTCCAGTGGAGTCCATGACATACTTATTCCCAAGTTTAGTAATACAACTTTTGAAGTTGCCTGTGATGCGGAAACTCGTGATGGAGGCTGGACGATTATCCTTCGAAGGATGGATGGCAGTGTCAACTTTTATAGGAACTGGACGGAGTATAAAAATGGATTTGGAAATCGAGATGGCGAATATTTCTTGGGTTTGGACAAAATCCATGCGATGACTGCAGACAGCCCTCAAGAGTTACTGGTCCTTCTCGAGGACTTTGAGGGAGTGCAAGCATTCGAGACTTATGATGAGTTCGCAATTGGCGATGAGAGTCAACAATATGATATTACACACTCTGGGCAACGCCAATGGAACAGCTGGAGATTCACTCACAATTCATCGAGGCTGGAAATTCTCTACATTTGATAAGGATCATGACACTTGGGACGAAGTAAACTGCGCCGTTCGCGGCATTGGTGCCTGGTGGTATGGCGATTGTCAGCGCTGGTAAGATCTAATGTTAATTATTTCTTAGAGCTTCTTTAATTAACTTGAATTCTTACAGCCAATTGACGGGACCGTATAAGGACACGGAATTTGACAGAGGCGTCAATTGGGGCGACTTTCGGGATCGGGGTATCTCCCTGAAAACAGCCATAATGATGATTCGACCCAAAAAGTGAATTCTCAGTCACTTTCAATCCCAACGTTGCCCGAGAGTAACCCCGACTGTTTGAGAGATGACTGAATAACAGATTATTCATTTTAATATACATGTTTACTCCGAACGTGAGAAAATAAAAGCACATTTCATGTTCATTTTATGACGATACGACCAAATTGAAAATATTCTTAATTTTTTTTTTTTTTTTTGATAAGTAATTAAGTTTATTTGAGCACGCCGCAGGCTACTTAAAGCACTTTCGTGTGAGGGCTAGATTTATGTAGAAGCAAGTAAGTTACAGGTCTTCTTACAATACTACGTTTAATTCGGAACTTCTGATTCTGACTATAATTAGAGGAGGTTAGTTCTATCAACAAATTTGCAGTCACCTGAGTGGAGATAAGATTCCAATTTTGAAGTTTGCAGCCGACGAAGATGATCAACAATATTTTCGTACTCCCCTAAAAAGTCATAACGATGATTCGACAAAGGAATTAAACACAAAGTGTCTACAATATTGAAAGCTGTTCCATTAACATTTTGTGATGTATGGTTTGCTCCCTAGATATGTATTCTAATAAGCAAACAATGTAAATAAAATAAACAATTGTCACTGTCTTGATATCTGTTTTGCCTATCTCCCCGATTTCTATATATGTATGTATTTCCGTCTATTAAACATATGCCAAAATAATATATGCTTTCGAACATTATTATAAGAATATTTGATTTGACCCGACTTGACACCAAAGATTCTTGGAATTGTCTGAATTACGATTTTTAGTTGATTATACGATGTGAAATTATCAGCATTATGATTCGACAAACAAACTTTGAAATAGAGTAAGAAAGTAAAGCAAAATACTCGCCACAGTAACTAAGAGGTTTGTATTTAATTAATGACTACAATATTTACATTAATTAATTATATTTTATACCCATTATATTTTGAATGGGCACAAAAAATGGGCAAAAAGGGTTTATTAGTTTTGTGACATGTATGTAACAGACGGAGGAAGGCGTGGCAAACACCATAAAGAATATATATTTTTGATCAGTATCAAGATTCGAGTAAATTTAGACATGTCCGTCCGTCTGTCTGTTGATCTCAAAGAATATAAGAGCTAGACACTTCAAATTTGGTATGTAGGTTGCTGAATACCGGACGTAGATCAAGTAAGTTTGAATGATCAATCAAATTGCAAACTTTAATACAAACAAATGGGTTCACTACATCAAAAGTACTATAAATTGAAAGATTAAAAAATATAAATCAAAAAACGAACGGTCAATAATTCAAATTGACTATGAAAATTCTTGTTGTTTCTAGAGAAATCTCAGCCCAAACTCACAGATTGGAAATTTTCCATTGTCTTATGCATCCCCTGACCAAAATTGGGTTAAAATATAGTTGACAATACGTCAAAAATTAGTCGATAGTTAAATACATCGAACATTTTATTCTGAAAATATCGAATAAATATTAAAACATTGGAAAGATGACCGATGAAATAAATGCGATTAGACGCTGCAATATGAGAACCCTGTTTCTAAGCAGCCCTGTAATGAAGTTGTCACACTAGAGTTATCGAAAACTTTTCTATTTAAAATATATAATATTTAACTATACACAGAAAAAAATGGCATTCTAAAATCAAGCATAAAATACTTAATTTAAGCTCGCTTTTTTTAAGTATGTAGTCAGAATTAAGCTGAATAATCAAGCCTGTATCGGGATTAAAATGAGAAAGTACACATTTGCTGAGCGCGAGAGGAATATTCTCTCTCGGCCTCTCTCATTTCAACCGGTGCGGTGGCTCAATGGTTAGAGTCGCCGACTCCAGTATGACAAAAATCTGGGTTCGATTCCCCCCGTCAATTAAAAAAAAAAAGCGAAAAAATAAAAAAAAAAAGGTGCAAAAAAAAAAAAAATTTAAAAAAAAAAATTTTTAAAAAAAATCTATTAAAAAAAAAATGTTAAAAAAAAATTTAAAAAAAGTTTAAATGTAACAAATTACATTATAATTAATAAAAAATGTTTAGTCTGAATTTAAAAATTTTTTGGATTGAAAAAATCAAGTATTTCATAAATGGTTTAAGAAAATCCGAGATAACCCCACTTCTGACATCGTTTCGGGTTGAATTCGGGCTCAATATCCCGGATTTTTTTTCTGTGTATCAGCTTTACAGCCATATTGTCACTTTCGCGACTTAAAATTCCCAACTGGTTCTAGCATCACAAAGATGACATTATGCTTGGCTCGCTGTACTGTACTGACGACAGAAATTGGCGTTTCGTGACTCACCTCACCAAAGTCCTCCAGCTTGGCCTGCTCGATCTTGGCGTAGTCGATGTCGTCCCCAAAAACCGTTGCGCCCGTGGCGACGGCAATGTCCCCCAACAGCTGCTTGCGATACTCGCCAAAGGCGGGCGCCTTGACGGCGCACACTTGGAGTCCAACCTTGAGGCGATTGAGGACCAAAGCATTCAGGGCCTCGCCATCGATGTCGTCGGCGATGATGAGCAGCGGGCGACGTTGGCGCAGCGCAATCTCCAGCGAGCCGAGGATCTGTTTGAGGGATTTGATCTTTTTCAGTGTGATCAGGACATAGGCATTGGCAAACTCCACCTTGGCGCCCTTGGCCGCGTTGATGAAGAACGGCGAAATGTAGCCCCTGTCGAACTGCAGACCCTGCAGTATCTCCAGCTCGTCCTTCAGTCGTTTGCCCTCCTTAACGGTGATCGTTCCTCGACGTCCCACGCGATCCGTGGCCTCGCCAATCAGTCGCCCAATCTCCGCATCGCCATTGGCTGAGATCGTGGCCACCTGTTCGATTTCCTGGCGTGTTTCCACCGCCTGCGACATCTCCTTCAGTGTCTGCTTGACTTGGTCGACGGCCAACATGACGCCGCGTCGTATCTCGCAGGGATTCGCACCACGGGTGATCTGATTGAAGCCCTCCTTGGCTATGGATCTGGCCAGCACGGTGGCCGTGGTGGTGCCATCGCCGGCCGTTTGATTCGTTTGGTCCGCCACATCCTGGACGAGACGAGCGCCCAGCTGCATGTGCTGATCCTTCAGGGAAATCGCCCTGGCCACGGACACGCCATCCTTGGTGATCTTGGGCGATGTCCAGGGCCGCTCCAGTATGACGCTGCGTCCCTTGGGACCCATGGTCACGGCCACCGCATCCGTCAGCACGTCCACGCCCCTTATCATGCGGGCCCGCGCCTCCGCCCCGAAGCGCACGTCCTTCGAGTAGACGCGAGCGAAGCTGCGACTCGACCGAACCGCTTCACGCACATACGAACGAAACATACTCTCTTTATCTTTTACTCTCTGAATACTACGAAAAATATATTGTGTATATTGTGTACTTGATAATAAAATATTTAACTTTTTTTGTTAGCACCGATTCACTCTCTCTCTCTCTCACTCCTGGAACACGACAAATGTGAATGCGTTGTGCTTTTTCGAAAGCAACCTTCAAAATGGACGTCAGATCTTTGGCCTACTCACTGCTCGAAATTTTTATGAAGAAATTGTTACAGTTTACTTCGGGAACCGTAACGATTATAGTTTTAAAAAATAAATTATTAAATAAAAGGGATTTGTTGATTTTTATCTAAAAAAATTAAATTAAAACTCTTATTTTTCGATCTAAATAAAAAAAATTATAAAAAAATTCTTTTATTTCAGTTTTTATTTAAAATTATAATTGAACTCTTATTTTCAATTTTTATTATAAAAGTTGAAAATACAAATTTTCCATTTTTATTAAAAAAAAATTAAAATAAGAATTATTCCTCAATTTTTATTATAAAAGTTGAAAAATAAAAATTGAAGAATAATTCTTATTTACAATTTTTAATTTTAAAATTGAAAAATAAAAATATTTTTATTAAAAACAAACACCAAATTTAACGAATTAACCGAAATAACCGTTTAGTAACCGATCTGCCAACGGTTCGTTTTGTTCAATTAATCTTTAGAATTTAATCATCAAGGTGTAATTTGTCACGTGTAATCATGTTTTCAAACTAATTTTGTATTTTATATAAAGAGTTAAAATATCCCTTATAAAAACTCCAATTAAAGAATTTTTTTTATAAACAATTCTATGTACCGGTAGTTCCAAACAGAAACAAACAAATAAGCGGTAACAGGCAAAAAAATGATATCCTATTTTTGCAATATTTTTGCAATATCCTATTTTGCATAACCGATTACCGATAATCGATAAGCGAAATGGATAATCTTACTTAACCGGAAACATAACTGATATCGATATTCGTTTCGGAGTGTTAATATAATCTATGAAAACTAATCAAAATCAACTTTAGGGCGCATTTACACTAGTTGGCAAGCTAGTCAATTTCATCTCAGTAGACTTAAAATCTTGATGGAAACTTGGGCAACTCTAGTGTAAACGGTGGTCAACTCTAAGCAAAGGGTTGTGGACTTGGTAAAGAGCGCAGCATATTGAGATGAAATTGACAAGCTTGTCAACTAGTGTACATAAATGCACCCTAAAACAGCACAAAAAATTACTAGAATTTTGGTTGAAATCAAATTACGTATCATATCAAAAAAAATGTGGTAAAATACCAGAAAATTAAGTAGTAAATTAATTAATTAAAACTTAGTAGCGCTGCAACTTTTAGGGACAAGTTAAAACTATTTTTGAGAGACACATAGTTAAAATATAATTATATTAATAATCTTATCTTAAATATAAAAAGACAGTAATAGTACTGAGATGAAATGTACCACAATAGATTATTAAAATAATTAAAGTTCTAAGCTATAGTTTAAATTAATCTTAAAACTAAAACTAAACTTAATAATTCTGAATTGTTTAATGTTAATAATATTTGAAGAACCGATGTTTCTAATAGTGACTAGTGCTTAAAATAATAAGCTACTCAAAATAAAGAAACTAAAATTACATTAAATTAAATTAAAATAATATTAACAAACCGAAAGGAAAAACCAAAAAAATATAAAAGTAAGATTGAATAACAACAAAAAAAAATCTAAGATTTTGTATACATTTTTCAATAATATTTTGACCGTTAATTGTAATTGTTTTGTTGTCTTTGGACATTGCATTGTTTGAATGCCAACTAGTAGTAAAAAATATTATGAAATTGTGATTCGTCTAGAATTTCCAAACATCTTGTTTAGCTTTACGCACTTTTCCAATTAATTTCATTTCCGTTTCGTAGCTGCGGCCCAGGAACACGTGTTTCAATCTTCAAAAGGTAGCGAAAACATAAAATCAATAATTAAGAAATGTCAAACATAAAACGAGAGGCCCGAAAAACCGATGATAACAAGCCAGTAGACAAGGGGTGGGGTGGGGTGGGGGGAGGGGGTGTGAGGTTGTGTTCTTACTATCACTAAATAATTTTGTTTTCTTTTTTTGTAGCTCGCGTGACAAATCATAATTGATTGTTCGCTTAATTGAATTGGAGGCTGATAAGTGTTGATAACAATTTGAAAAGGACCGATCAGCGAGAGAGAGAGAGAGAGAGGGAGAGAGTGAGAGGGAGAGAGAGCGGGAGTAAAGGTGACTCACGTGATCCCCGTAAATCAATACAAAAATGCCAGACGCATTTTCGAGCACGCTAATAAATTGTTAATGGTTTTATCACAGCTTTGAGTTTACAGATATCACCTAAAACGCAGCAACAACAACAACAACCAGAACAACAACAACAGCGATTGTCATAAAACTAAAGATACACAGGAATACCGCTAATGCTAAGACATGTCTGGAACGGAGCTCAAAACATTTAACAGATAAGCGGAGTTTGCCCCCGTAAATTCAATTTGGGCATTAGTCACACACTCCAGACATTGGGGAAGGCAAAAAGGAGATCGTTGAGCTCCTCAAAATGTTGGCCACAGAGAGAGAGAGGGAGAGGAAGAAGGGGAGGGGGGGGAGAAAGTTTATATTGGGTTTGATTTTGTTTTTTTTTGTCGGATTTCCCCATTTCTTGAGAATTTCACAATTTTTACTAGAAATAATTTTTTTTAATATTTAAGCCGGGTATCCACCACCGCGGAAAATAAAAATTTCTGCCAAACTTCATATAAAAAAAAACTGAGGCAGAAACTTTTCGTTTTCGATTTCGTTGCTTGAGTATCCAGCAACTTGAACGAAATCCACAAATAAATATCGATTAATGGCCTATCGACAGCGTTTGTGGAACGAGAGAACAGCTGATGCACAGCTCAGGAATATATTGCCGACAATTATTTCGCGAGTGTCGATTGAAAAAATGGAAGAAAAACTGTGAGCAAAACCAAAAAGAGAGATGAAACTGTTTTTGCAACAATATATGCCGCCACCAACACAATTACTTCATCGTCAGAGTTCATTTTATTAATTTTTTTTAAATTAGTTGAACTTTCAAAATTGGCGCTGTTACAAAACACAGCTGATTCGACATAGTGACCATGCATGTTTTAGGTAAATCGTCGCACGTTTTACGTTGTACACTGTTGTATTTATGTTCCATACCCACGAAATAATTAGCAAATTCCAAACATAAAAATTTCGCGGTGCTGGAGACAGGCCTTTACCTACAAATTCTAAAATTCAAATAAAATTTTAACGTACAAAGTTTCACTTTTCAAAGTAATCAAAGTATTATCACCTTAGTAGGTTGCTCTTTTCATCCTTACTCTACCTTTAACTTTAATTTGAAGTTATAAATTAAGTCTTATTTATTTGTTCTATATTTATTTTTTCACTTTCCCTATCCAGAATTAGGCTCAACAGGGGCATAGCCCGCCGGACTGGCGAATAAAATACCCTCATCGTGTCGGTGGTGTTATTAGACTAAACTTATAAATTCATTTAGACTTTCTTTTCTTTTTAAATTCTTATGTCATTCTAATATCTATTGTATAATGTATATTTTTATTGTATTTGTAAGCCAACTAGAGGCAGCAATGTTTGCTTTAAAATAAATAAATAAATAAAATTTAGCCAGAATTTGGAGACAGTTTCACAGTCTATTAAGTGACCTTTGGTTAAAGAATCTCTTATGATCTAGGCTAATAAGAAGGTACTAAAAGCTAGATCAGTTCTGTATTATTACTACATTAAATAAAGTTACTAAGGTTGTGCAAATAAATCAAAATTAATGTATCATAGGTGAAGCGAATTTAAAGAACTTAAAATCATGTGTTAATTTTTGACAAATTAATCAATTTGAGAGGATTTCTCAATGCCTCAGACTCAGAAGAAGATAAATAGATAGTAAACATTCTTCTTTTTAGACTTTTAGAGACTTGTATTTTTCTAAAAAGCTTATCCTCTTAAAATAAAATAATTTTTATGACATATAATCACGACATTATACAAAAAAATTTATTGAAAATAGAGTTAATGGAGTATCCTCTCTGATTGTAGCATAAAATTGTTGCATAAAAGACTAACAGGGAAATCAAATATATCGTAAGAGGGGGAAACTAATAATATCGGTGGACTCTTTTGGATAAGGATCGATTGTCAACGACAAAATCAACTCATCAACATTGACAGGCCTTGTAATAAGTATGTGGATGGCCTTTATGGCTGTGGATGGGTTTCGTAAATAGCCCGAGCTCTGTTTACAATTGACGCGTGATTGGCATGCAGACCTGTCATCCATCCACAGACACAGACACAGCCACAATCACAATCACAGCCACAATCACAGCCACATTTACAACCAGAATCACATTCACATTCACATTCACACACAACAAACAGTTGCGACCCAAAAATAGTCATGACACAGCATCAAGTGGCAAACTAGTTGCCAATTGTCGATTCTCTCGAAGACGAAGAAGATGAAGAACTTATTCTCCACTCCACTCCACTCCACTTCTCTCTTTCGCCCACTCTTCCCTCTGTCTGTCTGTCTGTCTCTTAGGAGGTGTCACCTACTTGGTATGGATAGTATCGTATCTTGTGGCTTGGAACCATCTCTGGCCACTCATTTAACCATTGCATATTTCCAATTAATATTATAAAGCGATTCAACTGCAACTCTTAATTGGTTGCCCATGAATTTTTATGGAGAATTTGTGACTAAATTGAATAAATAAAGTTAGGATGCAAAAATTAGTAACTTGTAAATACAAAATAGAATTGACTTAGTAGTAAATTAAAATCTTTGAAGTATTTACTTACTTACTGGCTACAAAATATAATTATAGCGGAGTCTTAAAAGTAAAAGCTAAATTTATATTTGTAATATTAATGAACTAGATTTTTTTATTTGTATTAAAATATTTTTAATCTGTTTCTTACTTTAACTTCTGTAATAATAAAAAAATAAAACTCGAAAATTAAATTATAGCGCAGTCCAAAAATATGTTCTACTTTAATTTCATTACACTCTTTTTTACCCTGTTTCTTGTTTTACTTTATTTCTTTTGATTCTAGATTGTCTAAATTAAATCTTATTTATTTGTGTTTTTCCTTTTAATTTTCTACAGTAACTTTTAATTAATTTCCAATTATTTCTTATTGGCTATTTTTGACAACTTATTCTGAAATTATTCTGAAATTTACAAAAGAATTGGGATTTAAAAATAAGTAATTTGTAATATGTAAATATACCACTGTAATATAAATTAAAGCTAAAAACATTTGTTTCAATCGGAATCCTAATACTTTTTAAAATTTAAATTTCCCGATACTTTTTGCCCACAGTATTAAACACTTTCTATAATTTAATTAGACTATTTTAAATCTCTTTCTTACTTTATTTAAGGTTTTTTTAACTTTGGTATTTTTAAATTTTATCTTCTTAAATGCAACTTCTCATCTTAAGTGCAACTGCATTTGTTTGTTCTGCTATAACTTTTAATTGTTTGTCAATTGCAAACTTTATTTATTAATATCATATTAGAATAAGTTACTAAATGTTTAAAAAACAAAATTAAGGCGAAGTCTAAAATGTTAAAGCTACCACTTTAAATTATTATTTAAATAGACTTTTCTTTCATTATAAAAATCATTTATTTGCTTTATTTTATTTTTTGGCTAGTTTTGTATCGTTAATTATTATTTTACCTTTATGCATTTGTTTTTGAAAAGTTTTCAACTGTAGCTTTTAATTGTTTTTCAATTGCAAACTTGATTTTTGCCGTCGGCTATTTTGACTCATTTTCCTTATCTTTCCCTTAGAATTTTGTGCAAACAGCAAAATTCGCTTTTATTTAATTTTCGAGCCTTTAAACGAGTCTCGGTCTTAGTTAAGTAGCAAATTGCAGTGGCGACACCTGCCTCTGTTAACCTCACCTCACCTCACCTCACCTCACCTCATCTCTCTCACCTGCCTCTCACCAGTCTCACCTGCCTCTCAGCTGTCGACTTGCCGCTCTGCCAACTGCACTCAAGCGCGCTCTCTCTCCCTCCCTCCCTCACTCACTCTCTCTCACGCGCTCTCTCAAGCGCCGCCCTCTTAAGTTGAGCTGTCAACCAATCAGCGTGCTGCAAACACAGCCAAAGAGTCAACGACGTCTGTGTCTCTCTCTTTCCGTGTGTGTGTGAGTGCGTGTGTGTGAGTGACAGTTGTATTGTGTTGGTGTTGGTGTTGTTGCTGGTGTTGTGTCGTCGACAGGCAATTTACATGAAATCAAAATGAAACGTATGATCGATGCAAGAACATTTTCAACTTGGGCGACTTGCGAATGAGCCGCAAAAAATAGAAAACTATATTTATTTATTTTATTTCTTTATTTATTTATTTATTAATTTATTGATTTATTTATTTATTTATTTATTTATTTATTTATTTATTTATTTATTTATTTATTTATTTATTTATTTATTTATTTATTTATTTATTTATTTATTTATTTATTTATTTATTTATTTATTTATTTATTTATTTATTTTTTTATTTTATTTATTTATTTTTTTATTTATTTAACGTCAACTAAAAGTACATTTAAAAAGTAAAATAAAATTAAGAACCTAATATGAAGTATACATATAAATTTAAGCTTGAAGAATAAAAAACAAATTACATATTAAAAATGTTACAAAAAATAATGAAAATATATCCAAGGCTGAGTTGTCCTTTTGGGCCATTTAGCTTGAGCTCGTTTTAATTTTAAAGGCAAATAAATAAGAGCTCCGAGCCTAAAAATCAAACCCTAAGCAAATTATCTTGGAGATTTAAATATATTTTTAGATACTACATATTTATGTACATGGAATATATTGGAGAATGATAAATATAAAATTCCTTTTTTTTCAAATTCAATTAAAGTAACTTATTGAATAATAATTAAACTTTAAGCATAATCTAGCTAACTATAGTCTAAAATATATGTAGCTTCAATACAGACTTAATATCGCGTGATAACAAATGTAAGGTAAATATTTTAATATGAATTTTTAAAACTTTCTTTTTGATTTAGAAATTTAAATATTTAGTGTTGAGTGTTGTTTATTTTGTACTTGCCTATTTGTATATTAATTATCATTTATTAATTGAAAGTTCACTATAAGTAACTTTATAGTAGTCTAAAATATATGTAACTTCAATATAAATTTAATATCGCTTGTAAAATAATGCTATGACTATTTTAACCCCTTTTTCTACTTTTTCCTCCTTTTCATACAAAAATTGCCATTTTAGCAATTTTTAAAAAATTTTAAAAAATACTAGAAAAAATATATTTAAAATTGCTTAAAGAATTTTTTTACATCAAAGTATTTTTTGTAAATAATCTACGAAAAAAGTAGAAAAAAAACACTTTTACAAAAGCTCTAAATTTTCCATTGGTACTTAATGAGTTAAAGAAATTTTTGTGTCATTCAAACGGAAGTTAAATAATAAGATTATTTTAAGAAATCTGCATCAAATCTTTTGTTTTAAAAGTATATTGTTTTTGAATAACTTCATCCACATATGTATACTTTTTTCACTGGGTGTAATAAAATAATAGAAAATCTCACTTTACTTAGAAACTAAAAATAAAGTGTGTTGAGTATTTTTCCATTTTATTCTGTCATATTTGCCCAGTATAGCTTGTTATTGATCTTCCCCCCGACACTTCCTCCACTCTGGCCAACTAATATGCCCCATTTGGGTGTAGGGTATAGGGTATAAAGTGTAGAGCTCTCTCGCCCTTTTGAGCGCGCCACTCAAGTTCTGTTTACTTAAACTTTTACCCCATTTGGGGGCAAGTGTAAAGTGGACGCCTGTCTCAAGTTGCAAGTTCCCCCCTATCTCTCTGTCTCTGTCTCTTTCCCACCTTTATGAGTGTGGGTGTAAACAAAGTAGTAAAGTGAAACAGAACAGAGAATAGAGAGAGAGAGAGAGAGAGAGAGAGAGGGCGTCTCGCTTTTGTCTCTGCGTCTTGCCTGATTTCTGATTGTTTTTTAAATTGTTTTTGCACGCGATTCGTGTTTAAGCCGCTTTTTTAGCTGTAATTGCCATGGCCAATTGTTCTGGCTTCAGTTTTATGGTTGTTGTTGTTGTTGTTCTTGTTGTTGTTGTTGCAATTGCAGCTACATAATTTAATTTGAATTCATATGCGACCCCAAAGTGAGTAATTGAATAACTTTACTTTGTTTTTCTCTCCATTTTGCCAGCTGGCATTTTGTTGTTGTTATTAGAGTTGTTGTTGTTGTTTTCTTAAATAAATTTGATTAGCGACTTGTGTTCGTGTGGGCGTATAGGCGTTTGGCGTGGGCGTGGCATGGCCTACACCTTCAACAGCTGCTGCTTTCAATTTGTTTTGATTTTCTTTTTTTATATTTTTCCTTTAGTTTTTCAGTTGTTACTTAATTTGATTTCATTGCCTGTGGCGTGTGCAAGCCGTCACTTTGTTGTTGTTGTTTGTATTTGTTGTTGGCTTGTTGCTTATGCTGCTGTTGTTGTTGTTGTTTTTGGGGGCCAATTGATATGCCAAACTAACGAATTTTTAATCTCTGACAACAGGCAAAGTGATAAATGTGGAATGCCTTTGCTATTTGTTTAGCAGTCCTATTTGTATACCCTGTAATGAGATGCCATAGATGAGAAAATGTACTTTTAAAAATTTCCACAAATTTCCTTATTTTTCATACTTACAACTTACAAATTTTTTTCAAATTTCAAAGTCTTCTAAGCTTGTTAAAAGTTTTAACTTAAAACTTAACATATTTCCATAGGCAATATATTTTTGAGCATTGTTTGACTACTAAATTGATTCTGCACTTAAATTTACACTAATTTTAAGATTCTCAAAATTTTCAAAAATTTGCCTATTTTTGTTACAACTTTAAAATCTTAGAAAATTTATCAATTTTGAAAATATTTCACTAAGCAATGTCCCTTTATTTATTTTTTGGCCTTTCAATTGATTCTGAAATAAATTTTCGTTAACGTAGAGATTTTAAAAATTAGACTATTTTTTCACTTACATTTTTTTCAAAACTTCAATATTTCGATAAACAGTGTATTTTTGTTCAAAGTTAAACCTCTAAATTGCATATAAATTTATATTAATTTGAAGACTATCAAAATATTAAGATTATCAATGCGAAACTCAAATTCTCAAACATTTTCAAATCGATTTTTATGAATGATTTTTATAAAACTCGAGTTATGAAATTTTTTCAATAACTTTAAACGCTCATAAATTTGATTTATTCAGCACAATTTAAAAAATATTTCCTACGAAATCTTCATCTTCATCTCAAAGTTTTTCACTTTTACAAATTGCTTTGCAGTTTTTGGTAATTTCTGGCTTTACTTCAACGCCTGCCACGCCCTCAAATATGATGTGCTGCCCCTTTTTTTTATTGCTCAAATTCGATTGCAATTTCTGCGGTTAAACTCCAAATAATTTCGACAGCCCCAAATGTCTCTCAAGCAAATTTGGCCGGAAATCGGAGCAGCGAAGCAGATTAACCTTATAAATATACTTGAAAAAATAAAAAGAGAACTGAAGGAATCACGTAGTGAGCGGAGAAAATTGGCCCTAATATGATTAAGATTCATTCATTTTGCGCATTACCCAAAGTGCCTCAAAAGAAGTCAGACATTTGATTAGAGTGATTTATTTTCTTGTTCTTCGATTTCGACTTCGATTTCGATTTCAATTTCGATTTGTTTTGGTTTTAAGCTGTCATTGAACTCCAAAACGGAAATAAAATCGTGACCACTTTATATATATAAATATCAGTTTTATACAAGTCTATTTTGCAGCTAAAGATTGTTGGTAATTAAGCAGCCAGCTGTCAAATTTGGCCAAAATCGATGGAAACTTGGTTCATTAATCTTTTGGGCAGCGGCTACTAATTAATTAATTTGATTAGCATTTATTGCGAATTATGAATTAATTTATGGCAATTTTTGACTTTACGCAACAAGTTCGTTGCCTAAGTCTTTCGTTTTAAAGAGTGGGGAACTTAGTCAAGTTCGTTGCCTAAGTCTTTCGTTTTCAGAGGGGTGTAAGTTCAGTCTAATCATAAGTTATGTCTATTTCTTGTTATGCATTCAATTTGCATAATTTTAATTAGTAGCTTTAACTTGGTGCCACGCCCCCAGCTTGCCCCTGGCGAGCTCATTAGCCGGAAAATTGTTTTGTTCTTTTTTTTTTTAAATTTATTTTGCTTCGATTCGTTTCGTTTGGCTTGACTGTGAATATTGACTTTGGATTTGGATTTGGATTTCGTTGCGTGGGCAGTTCAAGTTGAAGTTGAAGTTGAAGCTGTTTAAATGCAACATTGAATGGACCGAGCATCGAAGATCATGAATATGCATTATTGTTAATATATTAATTGTGTGTTCGGCAGATCGTTAGCTGCTTAAATATGGCCATAACACATCAGCATCACGGTGAGCGCATGTCTTGTTCTGGCCACAAACACTAATTAATACGAACACTGCTCAGCACATTTCAATTTATGAAATTTGTTGTACGCTATTATGTCTTATTTACAATTATTATTATTTTAGCTGTTTATTTATTTTATTTAAAATTTTTTTTTTATTTAATATTTATTATTATTTGTTATATAATATTTACAATTATTATTATTTTAATTCCTTATTTGTTTTATTTAAGAAGTTTGTTGAATGTTATTATATTATTTACGATTGTTTACGAATTATTATTATTTTATTTATATACTAGGGGGCTCCGCCCCCTGCTCGCTTCGCTCGCCAACCCCCGCTCGCTACGCTCGCAAAATTGAAAAGAAGGTCTTTTGTTTTCCAGCTTAAGAAACTTAAACTGCTCGCTTCGCTCGCAAAAATTTAAAATAACTTCTTTAGTTGTCCGGTTTAACAAATTAATACAATATAAGGGGGTCCGTCCCCTGCTCGCTTCGCCCGCAAAATTGAAAAGAAGGTTAGTAGTCCGCTTTAACACATTTATATAATATAGCATGTTTTGTAAAAAAACCGGAAATATTAAACTTCCGCTGTCCGCGGTTTCAATGTTTCTTCTTGCTTTGGCTAAAACTCAGATTTAGTGAGTTGGCGGGAAAAATCCAGATTTGGCGGGAAAAAGCCAAATTTGGCGAGAAAAGCTAAATTTGAGGAAAATTCAAAATTTAGCAAGAAGAGTTAATGTGTGAGTTTTCTAAGAATATCTCATACAACAACAGAGTTTTTGATTCTAAAGGTTAACTTTCATCCGATTGATCCTATGGCAGCTATATGATATAGTCATCCGACTTTGACCAAATTTGGTAAGAATGTTAGAGACAGCCCCAAACATATAATCTGTGAATTTGGTTGAGATATCTTAAGAAACAAAAAAGTTTTTCATACTTAAGGTTATTTTGCATCCGATTGTTCCTATGGCAGCTATATGATATAGTCACCCGACTTTTACCAAATTTAGTCAGAATGTAAAGGACAGTCCCAAATATACAATCACTGAGTTTGGTTGAGATATCTTAAGAAACGAAAAAGTTTTTCATACTAATGGTTATTTTGCATCCGATTGTTCCTATGGCAGCTATATGATATAGTAACCCGACTTTGACCAAAGCTGGCCAGAATATTAGAGACAGCCCCAAACATACAATCTGTGAGTTTGGTTGAGATATCTTAAGAAACAAAAAAGTTTTTCATACTAAAGGTTATTTTGCATCCGATTGTTCCTATGGCAGCTATATGATATAGTCACCCGAGTTTGACCAAATTAAGTCAGAATGTAAAATTCAGTAACAAACATATAATCTGTGAGTTTGGTTGGGATATCTTAAGAAATAAAAAAGTTTTTCATACTAAGCAATTCTGTGACCTTTGACCTTGATTTTGACCCACTTACAGGTCGAATTTCGCAAAACGCCGTCTTATTGCACGATGAAATTATCTCACCTATGTTGTGTGAAAATTTCAGCTTTCTATCTTTTACCGTTTGGGCTGCACGTTGATTCTCAGTGAGTCAGTCAGTCAGTCAGTCAGTGAGTCAGTCAGTCAGTCAGTCAGTCAGTCAGGACAAAGAATTTTATATATATAGATTTTTTATTTAAGAAATATGTTGTACGTTATTATATCTTATTTACAATTATTATTAATTTATTTATTTTATTTAAATTTTTTATTTTTTTTATTTACATTTATTATATCTTATTTACAATTATTATTATTTTAATTGTCCAATTATTTTATTTAAGAAATTTGTTGTATGTCATTATATTTTATTTAGAAATATTTTTTTATTATTTATATATATGTTTTATTTATGAAATTTGTTTTATTTTATTATATTTTATTTACAATTACAGTTGAACTTCCATAACTTTAGAAAAAATAACTCTTTAAGTCGAATATTTCCATAATTCGAACCTTTTCTTTGGATAATAGTGATTCGAGTCAGGGAAGTTCCACTGTATTATTATTTTATTTATCTATTTATTTTATTTAAGAAATTTGTTGCATGTTATTATATCTTATTTACAAATATTATTATTTTATTTATTTATTTATTTATTGTTAATTTAACGGCAAAATAAATTAATATTATAAATTAAAACAAAAATATTTTAAATAACAATTTTAATTAAAAACCAATTAAGATTATTTGCAAATGTGAGAAATAAATAAGACAATAAATTTCAAAAAAAAAAAGCTAATTACAAACCATCCTATCAAGACAATTTCTAGAAAAATTTTTGATTGACTGACTGGTTGAATGATTACCTATTTTTGTATATGGTATTCTCTTTTCTTTATCAACTAATAACAGTTGTCAAAAACTTTTAATTCGTCTCAGACTAAAAGTTTATCCCATGAATACATGCATAATATCTCAAAAATTCAAATTAATATCTTTTTATTTCTCCACAGTTCTCTGTTTCTCTCATATTTTCACTCATCTTTTTTTTTATCCTTTCTTTTTTTCTTTTCCTCAGCTGTACGATATTTTAACTATTTGAATCCTTAAACTATAACTATTTTTCTAGATCTCCCGATTGTTTTTAGCCAGTTTGGTTGACGAGTGTTGTTAAAATTGAATTGAAATCGCCGTTGGGTGCATTCTAAAGAGTTGTCTATGAAAATTGGATACACAATCGCCAGTTGCGTCGTCATGCTCATTTATATGCATGTCTCGGCAGAGCATCTTCTCCTTCTCTCCCTCTCTCTTTGTTACTATTGCTGTCTCTTTCTCTGCTTGTTGTCGAGTCAAACAAATGTTTGCACAACACACAATAATGATGACAGCGCAAATTAGCTACTAATTTTCACAGACAACACACTCAATGATGATGATGAGAATGATGATGATGAGAATGCGGCATTGGGAATGAGAATTAAATTGAGAACTGTGTGATGAGGATCTCTGAGGACCTCACACAGCTGGCGCCGGAAGTACATACATATACATACATACATATATCTTTTTAGAACTCTCGAGTTGAAAATTGCCATAAATCAGCATTTGATTATCCTTCCTTTCAGCTAATTTGGTACGAGACTCGTTTCGCCCGTTTCTCCCGTTTCCCTTGTTTCTCCCGTTTCTCCCGTTTCTCTCATGTCATGTGCGTGTTACTTTGTCTTATTCTTTTATTTTTTTTCTCATTTTAATTTATTAATTATTAGGCGGCGCGCTGAAACAACCGCCTCTGCTGCTGTCGACGTCGCCGTCGCCGTCAACGCTTCCGCTATTAGCAAAAAACTCATCGAGAGTCTGCAGAAACAGTGCACTGTGAAAAATATATTAGTTCTTTTGAAAAAATCGCCAAAATATTTAAAATAAAGAAAAACATTGTAGTTTTCAAAAAAATTATTCACGAATTTAATTTTTAAAATTTATGCACACATTATTAAATAAAAATTATTTATTGTTATTAATCAAAAAAGCCCCCAAATAACTTTTATTTTCTCATCTGAATAAAAACTTAATTATTCAATAATTTAATTTCAATATCGTAAATAAAGTCTAATTATATTACTTAAATAAATACTAAAATAATTTTTTATGGCTTTGATTAATTTTTTATGTGTGCTAAATTTTTATCATAAACGTCGATAAAAATCATTATTAATTTAAATCATTTTTATTTAAGACTGAAAATAAAAGTTTATTCCGTTTCAGGGATCCCATTATAATATTTTGAAGATTTTCCAATTAATTTTGAAAATAACTTTAGACTATGATTTTTGAATAAATAATTGTTAATAAATAATATAAAAGTATTATGTATAACCAAAAACAAAAGTTTAAGGTTTAGTTTTTGAATATAAGAACGAAAACTCGAAGACAATTTTTAAAATTTAGAAAAGTTTATTCTGTTTCAAGATTTTTCAATTCAAACAATATTAAATAAATTAAATAACACTACAATAACCAATAAAAAAAAGTATGTATGAGGTTGAGTTTTTTAATTTTAGGACGATAATCCACACACAGTGATAGAGTGATAGAATTTTTAGATAATATATCCCGTTGTTTTGTTCAATTTTAAACTAATTCAAAATTATGAAACTTTAAATATATATATTTTTTTCGAAGCAATTTGAAAAATACAAAATAAAATAATCGTTTCTATTTAGTTTCTAGCAACGTATTTGCGGCAATTTTAGCATAAGATTTTAAGGTTTGTTCGACAAGGCATAAAAGCTACTGTATTTTTTTTCAGTGTGTCCTCATCGTCATCTCCCTGTCTCTGTCTCTGTCTCTCTCTCTCTCTCTCTCTCACTCTCTCGGGGGGTTTTTTGGGCGTCGTCTGTCGGGCGAGTGAGTGAGTGAAAAGTGACTGGCACTTGGCTACCTCGCAAATCCATCGAGTCTTCGAGTCTTCAAGTCTCCGAGTCTCCAGTCGCTCGGGGTGGTCAACCGAACGTCACTCAAATTGAAGTCTCGCAAATGAGAATTGCGGAGGAGAGACGAAGAGGAGACTGAAACTGTTGATCTACCGAGTTGCCCAGTTGTTGGATTTTTAATTAAGCGTGGACTGCTTTACCCCAGGCCATTTCATCAGCGAACAAGAGAGACAGAGAGAGCGGGCGAGAGAGAGGGAGAGAGAGAGAGAGAGAGAGGCAGATGTAGATAGAGTGAGTTACAAGTCTTGTTAAATACCTTCTTACAACGGGTACTACAATTGTGCTATGAGTTGTGTTACATTTAACAAAAGATGATTTTAAAACTCCACAAAATATATTCTACATATCTCGATATACTTAATTATTAATAATTTATTAAAGAAACTCTTCTTTGCGGCTCTGAAAAAAAAACAAAATAATAATTATTTAAATTTTGGTTTAAAAATCTATCAAGTCTCATTTAATTATTTTGTTTTTTACATTATTATTATTAAAAAATAATATGTAATATTAAATTGATTTGAAATGAGTCAAATCGGATAAGTAAATCCTATAGTAGGATAAACAGATTGAAAATCGCATTTTAACATTTTTAAAAGTCCATCAAACTCAACAAGTTTAAGTTAGTACTGTATTAATTAATAAATTTATTAAAAATAATTAATTAGTAATTAATAAATTTATTAAAAAAATAAACTTGGCAAATTCAATTTCTAGAAAGTTTAGACAACTTTTATTAATATTGCTCGACTTTATTTTACTGCTGCTGAATTTATTTAATTATTTATTTATTTATTTTTTTGTTTATTCATTTATTTATTTATTTACTTATTAATTTATTTATTTATTTATTTATTTAATTATTTATTTATTTATTTATTTATTTATTTATTTATTTATTTATTTATTTATTTATTTATTTATTTATTTATTTATTTATTTATTTACTTATTTATTCATTTATTTATTTATGTATTTATTTATTTATTTACCATTAAATTATTTTTTTTAATTAATTTTTTTTTTATATATTTATTTATTGATATATTATATTATTTATTCTTTTATTTATTTATTTATTGATTTGATAACTTATATTTTGTTTATTAATTAGTTTATTTTTTTTTTATTTATTTATATATTAATTTCTTTATTTTTATATTAATTTATTTATTCATTTCTTTGCTAATATTAAATTATTACTTAAAAATTTATTATTAATTGCAATAAATTACAACTAGAATTTTTTATTAAAATTTTATTAAAACAAAATGAATATTTAAGTATTATTAAATTGATTAAAATGAAAGACTCACATTTTCAACTAAATCTGTTTTTAAATGAACAAAAGAAGAGTATCTGTGTTTCGACCAATCCGATTGCTTTTCTACACTTTGTTGTTAGTAATTTTTAATTTGAGCTCTTCTGACAGCTCGCTGTCATATAAATTTAATTGAATTTACATTTTTATTAATTGCCGAGCGTCTTGTTGAGAGACTTGACTTGAAAGTTGAGCGAGGGGAAAGGGGCAAGAAGTGCTACCAAGTCCAGGTATGAATGATCCTCCTCCTCCCCGTTCCCCTTCCCCTTTCCCCTTCCCCACCTCTGTTCCGTTTTGAATGAATTTAATTTGAGATGATTTGTTGATGGTTTCGTTGCGCTGATTTCTTGCTGACTAATTTAATGTGATTTTTAAATTGCCACAAACCTGGCCGAGTGTGTGGCCAAGAGTGAGAGAGGGAGAGGGAGAGAGAGGGAGAGAGAGTGGGAGAGAGACAGAGCACACAGACTGATGTAGATTGATTTCCAGACTACAAGTTGTTGCCTTTTCTTTCTTTCTGGTTTTCTGGCTCGAAATTGATGAGACGACACGCCCCCTTTTTTTGTTGTTGTTGTTTGTGCTTTTCGCCCCCATTATAAACTAATCTAATTTGCCGTGTTTTGTGTTTTTTTTGCTGCACTTTGCGAATGACAATCGAATGGGACGCGACTAACGAGCCAAGTTTGGTTTTTATACCCTGAGGGGTATATTAAGTTTGTTCAAAAGTATGTAACAGGCAGAAGGAAGCATCTCCGACCCCATAAAGTATATATATTCTTGATCAGCATCAACAGCCGAGTCGATATAGCCATGTCCGTCTGTCCGTCGGTCCGTGTAAACGAAAGGATCTCAGAGATGGTAAGAGCTAGGACCACCAAATTTGGAATGAAGACTCCCTATTATGTCAGGCAGAACAAGTTTATGTTAAAATTTTGCCACGCCCACTGTGAGGGGCGTAATTCATAAAAAACTGACAGCACCTTTTATTTTGGCTTTTAAGTTATTTTTTTTTATATCAACGGGTGTGGAATCATGCCCAGAAGCTAATCACCAACTTTCATCCCGATTGGGCCATAAATAGTGAAGATATTAACAATTTTGTCCGAGGTATTTTAATGGCAATTCTATAAATAGAATAGAATTAATGGTCAATTAATTCATTTAACATTCCCTCTGCAAGAACCTTTATCGAATTTGTCATCTTCAATCCAAGTTGCGGCGTGGTGGAAGTGTTAAGTGCTCGGCAAGCGAAACGGGAGATCGAGGTTCGAGTCCCGGTTCTGTCGATGCAAATGATTTTTAATTTATATTTTTTTATTGTTTTTATTTTTTTATTTTTATTTTTAAAATTGGTTTAAATTGGTTTATCTTGTTATATTTGTATGTAGCTGCCACAAAAACGATAGGTCGATATTTGAGGATAAGTACGAGAATTGCATGTGCATCTAATCTTCGGCATGCCGAAGCCTAGGCCCAGGGTATATTACTGTCGAGTGCACTCGACTGTTCCGCTTGTTTATTCTGCGTTTTTTTCTTCCTTTTTTTATGCAGTTTGCCGTTTAATTCGCAAATCAAACAACCGCCGGGCAGTTTGGCAAATTTACGCATGCGTATGAGTAAATTAAAAATAAATTTATGTTCTGGCCCAAAGGCGTTGGCCAGGGCCAAGAAGAGTGTGTGCCTGTCTGTGTGTACGTGTGTGTGTGTTTAAACGGGTTTATGCTGCCAAACGAATGCAAATCCAATTAAAAATTGGCCCAACTGCCACTAAAAAGGGCTAACAATATTAAAGGAATCAAAAAAAAAGGGGCATAAAAAACTATTGCTGGCGCTAAGCCGTAAAAAACGGCGCTGTTCGCTGATTTAAAACACTGCGGGGCGTGCTTATTGATTAAATACAAATTGCATTCATTCATCATCAGTTGCTGGCAATTAAATTACACTTTGTAGCTGAGCCCCCATGCCATAAAACACAATTAAGCTACGCTTAATCAAGCAATGCAAGCAGTTTGCCAATTTCAAATTGCGCGCCCAATTTGTAGCAAGTTGGCAGCTTTGACGTGTCAATAGTTGGCAACGCGTCTGGGGTCTGCAATTGTTTTACAAATATATGAGCTTCGTTTTTGCTATGCCACATTATTTAAACTTAAATTACTCATTTCATTTATTTATTTATTTTTAAAGTTGCACATTGCATGCAAATTTCAAATTACGCGCTCAACTTAAAGACCAGCTGGCAACGCTTTGCAGTCGACGGGCAACGCATTGCAGCAATGTGTACGGCAACTCTGTTGGCAATGGTTGGCAACGCGTTTCAGAGTTTTGCTATTATTTTAAATAAATTAGCTTAACACAAATTAAAGTATAACCAATATAACATGAATAAGCTAAGTATTAAAATTAAAGTGCATTTAAAAAAGTCTCTTTTGTGATATATTTGCTTGCACGGTTAAATAAATGTTAAATAGCAGAGTCAGCTGTTGTTCAGTGTGACCAGCTGACGACAATACCAAAAATATCGCAAAGAGCGTACACAACAACATCAACAATTAGAGTTGTGTCGCTTCGTTCTGAAAAAGTTCAAATGAACGGGTCATTAAGATGAACGAATGAACTTATTCAGTCAATCATTAACTACATATAACAATGGCCGTGTTCACCAGAACAAATCGACAACAGAATATCGATGAAATTTTTATGATTATTCTGGTGAACGGCAGTGATTAGCAATCATGATTTCAAATTTTGTGATTATGATGACTGAAAATTTCATCACCAAAATAGTACGCTGAAATTCTGTGATTGTGATGCTTTGTTATCGATACAACAAATCGTAATCAACAGAACACAAGATTTGAAAATAAATAGTACAGAATTAATAAGGAAACCACTATATTAATATTTCTAAAAAAAAAATGAAAAGAAGACGTTGAAGTCTGCGTATTTTTAAGGAATACGGTTAAGAAAATTGCTTTAAACTTTCTCATACAAAATATTAAAATCGCATACAATATTGGCTTAGTTATTGATTAATGCAACATATCATCTATTATTTTAAATCTGGTCTTTTGCTGTGTTCATTCCCATTTCATTAAGCATTGGGCGCCAAATTGTTTTGAATTCTTTAAATAATTATTAACACCTTTGACAAAAAAAGAAATGACAACTTTGATTTTGCCCCAAAATTTCATCAAAGCGTTCACCAGAAGCCCATCGACAATTTTTTGATTTCTGATACATGATTACTGATTGATTAGTTCTGGTGAACACGGCCAATGCTTTAATTTCATATATTTTTAAGTTTTGAACAGTGTGAAGGGTTATTTAAGCCCAAAAAAAAAAAACAATTTCCTCATTTAGCTCATTTTCAATAAGCCAAGGTATAGGTATAACCCAAAATATTAAAGGTAACAGTCTAGAAGCAGTAGCCAGTCTCAAAAAAAATATAAAAAAAAATACACACAGAAAGAGGGCGATTTATAATGAATTTAGGTAAAAATATTTTTAGGCGGTCTCCACTAGTTTTTTTATTATTGAATTTTGAAATTTGGAAATTTTCAATGCAAAATGAGCTTTTGCATCGTTGTTTTGTCAATGTTTTCATGAATATGTTCATTTTTGTATTAAAATTTAAAAAAAAAAACTAGTGGAGACCCCCTAAAAATATTTTTACTTAAATTCATTATAAATCGCCCTCTTTCTGTGTGTATTTTTTTAATATTTTTTTGAGACTGGCTACTGCTTCTAGACCTTTACCGCCTATTCACATCGTTTATCTCTCATAAACAACTGACCAACTGATCAAAATGACATATTCATCTTTCATAGTTCATGACCAACTGAATAGAAATCTTTCATCGTTCATAGTTCATGACCAACAGATCAACTGAATAACTGAACTAAATGACTGATTTAGTTCACGACCGAAAAATGAACGATTGAACTTATTCAGCAAATTGAACTAAAATGCTCAACTCTATTAAATAGCAGTCAGCTGTTGTTCAGTGTGACCAGCTAGCGACAAAACCAAAAATATCGCCAAGAGCGTACACAACAACATCAACAACACAAACAACGCATTTTGCACAATTCACTATTTTATTTCTACTTTGTACTTTGTTAATAAACATTGTTTAAAGCAGCGCCAGAGCGTGACAATATTTAAATTAAAAAGGCGTGAAATCGTGTTAAACAATGGAAGCGTGAACTGTTGTTGTTGTTGTGCTGATGAACGTAACGGGATAGGACAGAACAGCTGTTTTTTACTTAACAATAACAAATAAATAAATCAAAGTGTTTTTAATCAAAAGTTAAACATTCCACATGCCACGCAACGCAGATGATCGACAAAGGCTGCTGGTGCGGCAGGAGGAGGAGGAGCAGGAGGAGGAGGATGAGCCAATGCTGGGCGAGGGGGCGGGGGCAGCTGTTGGTGTTTGTTTTGTGCCCGCATTCGCAGCCCATGATGGGCAGCGAGAGAGAGGGAGAGGGCACTACAACAACATGGCGGATGGCGATGATCGCTGTCTGCTGGAGCGGGAACACGACGAGGTGGTGCTAATGTCCACCCCCCCCACCGCCGGAGCAGCCTTGACCTATTGTGTGTTCTATCTGCTGGGCATTGGAACAATGACGCCATGGAATTTCTTTGTCACCGCCGAGGATGTAAGTACTCCCAATGATCATCATCAACATAATGATCATCATCGTAATTGGGTTACAAAGTGCATAACATTTGCGTCGCCGTCTAAGGTTTTTGCTTATCGCTCTTCCTCTCTCTTAATCTTACACTCCCCTTCCCTCTCTTCGCTCTTTGCCATTCTGCCTTTTTTATTGTTGTTGTTATCGTCTTTAGTTTTTCTTTGTTTAAGCGACTTTGGTTGACTCAAGCCTCTGCCCCCACCTCCTCTCTCTGCCGCTCTCTCTCTCTCTCCACTCTCCCATCACGCACCCCTGGCCAGTGTTGCCAACCAAAAAGAAACAGAAGCTGTTTTCAGTTGCGAACAAATTTTAAGGGTACGAATTTCAAATTTACAGTGGCGGCAGAATTAATAGCACCGCTCTTTCTTTTACTATAACAGCTATTGTAAGTCAAGTCTTCAAATTTAAAAAATATATTTGAAAATATATTTTAAAATATTCGAATTTTAAAAAAGGTCTACTTTTTCAACTTTTTTCCTCGATTTTTTCCAAAAAATGTTGGGATGCAAAAACATTCTTGAAACAATTCTAAGAGTAACTGCAAAAGAGAATTTTCAAAAATATTTTTGCTATTATTTCTTATAATGTTTTGAAAACTGCAAAAAAGGCACTTTTTGCATGAAAATGAGGAAAAATGGGTTAAAATTGTAATTTTTAGGATTTTCAAAATATTAAAAAAAATACTAGCAAAAATATTTTTGAACATTCTATTTTGCAGTTACTCCTAAAATGGTTTAAAGAATGTTTTTGCATCCCAACATTTTTTGGAAAAAATCGAGGAAAAAAGTTGAAAAAGTAGACCTTTTTTAAAATTCGAATATTTTAATGGGTACTTAATGGGTTAAGGAAAGTTATACATCATTCAAACGGAATTTAGATGACCTTTCCAAATATATTTTTTAAATTTGAAGACGACTTACAATAGCTGTTATAGTAAAAGAAAGAGCGTCCCTATTAATTCTGCCGCCACTGTATAAACTAGCCGGCATATTTAATTGACAACTTTTAAAGTTAAATCTACTCATAATTTGAAAGGGAATGGAAAGGTCATTTTAATTCCGTTTGAATGATACAAAACTTTCCTTAACCCATTGAACATTTTTAATTCTTGTAAATGTCTAAAAACTTTTTTCCTCGATTTAAAAAAAATGTTTTGATGCCAAAAAATATTTTCAAACAATTCTAATAGTGAGTGCAAAAAATTGTTTTCAAAAATCTCTTCGGTAGTATTTTTTTAAATTTTTTTAAAACTGAAGAAAATTATTATTTAAACCCCTTTTTCCTTCGAAAAAAAATACTTGGAAGACAAATATTTAAAAAAAGGCAAAGCTATAAATATTTTTATCAGGATCTAAAACAAAAACCATTTCCGATAACCGATATTAACCGTTTAAAATTGGTAATCGTAGCTGAAACCGTAACGGACGTGAAACTTATATTTTACCGATACCTAAAAACCGTAATTTATTCCAATCGAAATAACCGTTTGTGCTCTGCGTTCGCAGTATTGGAAGTACAAATTCCGGAACACAACCCTCAATGGCACCCAGCCCGAGGAGGAGCTGACGCCACTGCAGAAGAGCTTCACCTGTGATCTGACGCTGACTGCGACCATCTCGGGCACCACATTCCTGCTGCTGAACGCCGTCTACGGCCATCACATTACACTGCGCGCCAAAATGCTGGGCACACTGTGCACCATCTTTGTGCTCTTCGGAATTACCACCGCATTCGTGGACGTGAACACGGACAAATGGCAGGAGCAGTTCTTTCTCATCACACTCATCATTGTTGTCCTGCTGAATAGTAAGTGATGCAGCAGTATCAAGACTCTGTCAAAAGTTTATGTTTTTTACACTTTTCTAATACTTATAATTAGATAGAGGAATTAACACAGTAATTGCAACCGAAACGGTAATGGTTAATCGGCATTACCCGATGAAAACTTATAACCGTAACTGAAACCTAATCAGAAAAATCGAAATTATTCAAACCGCTCCGTTATGTAACCAATCAATCATAGAATCATCATTAAATTAAATTTAAATGTTAAAACGAATTTTGAATTTTAATATTTGATTTGACTATAAATCCCATTGAAATCAAAGAATTTTGGATTCTAAGTTCTAGTAAAAATTACAATAAAAAAAACATGTATTTTTGTAAACCAATATTCTAGCGGTATTTTAAAAACGAAATAAATACATAACCGCTAACCGTTACGAGACCGATTTCCCAAGATTTTGCAAAACCGATCACCCAAAACCATACCTGTTAAATTTCGATTAGAATTACTAATCAATTAGATTATTTTTGGAAATAACCGTAGTGACTACTTCGCACCCTTCGTGCTGCTTTCGTCACTAGCGCGGACTGCCGTCCGCAGTGATATAATTCACTGTTGAAAAATTTGTGATTATTTCATCATTACGATTACAAAAAATCATAAATAATCTAAAGTTATTACAATTATTCAAAAATAATCAGAAAGGATCAAAAATAATCTTTTTGAGTGTTCGGAGTATTTTTGATTTTTTTCTGATCCGGCAAATCCGAAAATAATCGTAATTTAATCATTAGTTCGACTTTTAAACAAATATAATCTAATTACTAATTAATGATTACTAATTATTATTTAACAGGTATGCCGCAAACCCAAATTCTAACTTAACAGTAATCGTAACTTTAACCGATTAAAAGCACTTGTTTTATTCCAAAATGACAAAATATTTAATTTTGCTGCTAAAAAGATTTTCAAGTAATATAATTTTTCAATAAGGTCAAACAAAATTAATAAATGAATAATATTTTAGATCAACTTTTTTCGTGAAAACAGGGTATTATACCCTTTTAGAGGGTATTGTTTTTTTATTCAGGTGTTAAGCTAAATTTATGAATCTAAAAAATATAATATTTTCAAAAAGAATTTA
>JBAMBL010000615.1:0-43642 GCA_037043405.1 Drosophila subquinaria
TTTATTTACTTTGTACTTTCTTCCTAGCGCGACAAGCATGCTTAAGCTTTTAAATTAGAGCGCTAGTCACAACAAGTGCAATAGTTATATAGTGATTGCAATAGTAAGTTAAACTTAAATTCTAACATAAATCATGATTACAAATACAATGACAATTGAACTTATATTCTAACATTTAAAAGTTGTTACAATTACAAGATCAACAATTCGACAAAAGTTTGGTGATTTTACTTAATTTTTAAATTTGACATTAGCTTTACATTTTGTTCTTTTTTTTTTTATTTTTTTTTTTATTTATTTCTTTCTTTAGGTTTTTTATTTAAATTAATGTAGTTAAGTTAAACTAAGTTCTCTGAATAACATTTCTCTCACTCTCTTCATCTATCCCTAGTATTTTATATTCTAAAAAGAAAATTAATTAATTGAATATTTAACAATTTATTTATTTATATATTTATGTGGTGCCCAGATGGTTTTCCAGTGCGATTTTAAATTTTGAAGCGCTACTGATTGCCTTGATGGCATGGGGGAGTTGGTTCCAAATGCGAACAGCATATACAAAGAACTGCTTCATTGTGCAGGAGTACTTGTATTTAAAACTCACAATATTTTTGGTTCTTCTTGATGAGCTAAACTTTATTCTTTCATATAGGTAGGACGGTTCTTGCGTGTATACAACTTTTTGAAGAAGGATTAAGACCCTATAATTTGTCCAGGATTTGAGAGACATGTCAAAGATTTTCATGGTAACGTCAGATATATGGTCAGTTCTACGTCTGTTGTAAATATACCTCGCAATATTATTGAAAGCAACTTGCAACTTGCGTTGGCTGGCGGAGCTGCAGTCACTAAAGACTTCGATTCCATAAAAAAGTACCGGTGTCAGGTACATTTTAGCAATTGTTTGTTTAATTTTAAGTGGTAAGAAGTCTTTAGTTAAATATAAGTTTCTGAGCATTCCATACATTTTCCCTACTGATTTATTTATGTGATCATCCCATGTTAATGTTTGATTAAAAACAAATCCTAAGTTGCTTGCACTTTTTACATACTCAATCGGAATGTTTTCAATAGACAATCTTTGTAGAGTATCTGTATTAAGACCTCTTTTACCTATTACTATACATTTTGATTTCATTGGATTTAATCCTAGTCCGTTATTTTTTGCCCACTGACTTACAATTTCTAATTCACTGTTACAAACACGAATACACTCATTAATTCTACAAATAGGTCGACTAACATACATTTGAACGTCGTCAGCATACATGTGAACTTCACTATTAGACAAAATACTAGGCAAATCATTTACATACACAGAGAATAGTAGTGGCCCTAAGACGGATCCTTGAGGGACACCACGATTCATACAAAGAAAAGACGAGTATACATCATTAATGGACACAGACTGCTTACGATTACTCAGATACGAGGAAATCAGACTTGTTGCTGAACGCGAAAAATTACATTGACGACATAGCTTAATACAAAGAATTTCGTGGTTAACCGTGTCAAAAGCTTTACTATAATCTAAAAGGGTCAAAAACGTTATATTGCCATTGTCCAATTTTTCCCTGATGCCTTCAACTATATCTATTATTGCTGTTGTACAACTTCTGCCAACACGAAATCCTGACTGTTTATTAGTCAAAAGTTTGTTACTTGCCAAGTAACTAGTCATCTGACCAGCCATTAACTTTTCAAGAACCTTTGATAAGAAAGGTAAAATTGAGATTGGCCTATACTCATTAGTAGATTTAGGAATCGGAATTATTTTGGCTACTTTCCAAGAATCAGGGAAAACCGATTTTGTCAAGGCTGTATTATATATATATGTTACAAATGGCAATATTCTTGGCAATAACAACTTTATAAATTTTGGATTTACATCATCAATTCCAGTGGCATTCGACTTAATTTTTAACATTGACTCGAGGACGTCTGACTCAGTTACACATGAAAAACTAAAACTATTATCACAGGTATTATTATCACAGAAGCAGTTTGTATTATCACAATTACTACAGGTATTTTGGGATACGCACTCAATATAGTCAGCTCTGGTTATAACAGGTACATTGCAGTCTAAGAATTTTGCATTCAGTTCATTTGGATCAGCATCACAGATTCGGGCAGTATTAGGTTTGCCAATACCCAGCTGTTTAATGCACGCCCATTTCTGCTGGTTTGATGTTGCAATATTAAATTGGTTAAAATAAAAACTACGTTTCTTTGAGTTAATTAATTTAATCACTTTCATCCTAAGTGACTTATATTGTTCAGCATGCTGGCCAGTTTTGTATCGCTTCCATTTTTTAAATGCAGTATCACGTTTGTGAATAAGCACTTTAATTTCTGAACTGAACCAGGGATTTACACGAGGCTTGAACATTTTTGATACAAGTGGAATTGTTCGATTATATAGGTACGATATATTGTTTTGTAGGACAGTCAGTTGTGAATTAATATTAGGATAGTCATAAATAGAGTCCCAGTCACATGAATTAAAGTCAGCACTCAGCAAGGCGTAGTCAATATGTTTAAAGTCCCTATATACTATTCTGTTTTCTGTCAAGTCTACATTAAGATTATAAATTAAGAAGATTAGGTCATGTTTTGAAAACATTGGCATGGAGAGTTGACTATACGTGGAAATTTTATCACAGTGATTTACAAAAAATAAGTCAAGTAATGTATCACAGTAATTTGAAAAATGGGTAGGTGAAGATGAATTTACTAAATTTAGTCCTATAGATTCTATGTCGTCCAATAACTGATTTTCTCTCAGTATATTGCTGTTGAAGTCTCCAGCTAGAATAACGTCTGTGTAGCTAAGTGTAAGCGTGGACAGCAAATCAATTAAATTTTGGTATGCAATATAGCGATGAGGTCTATAAACACAGCCTATTAAGGTTTTTAAAGAGCGCATTGCACTTGTGATTTCAACAAATATCCATTCAACGGCACTTTCACTAGGATGTTTACATACAAGTTTTGCATTAAGACGCTTACTTACATATATGGCGACACCTCCAGCATGACTATCACGATCAGATCGAAACAAATCATAGCCATTACACTCTACTAACAAATCACTAACATGAGACGAGAACCACGTTTCGGACATACATATAACATCAATTTTTGAATTAACAAACATGTACCTAAATTCTTCAATTTTGTTCATTAGACTCTAATTTTGTGTTTTATGCGTTTATTTTAATGGGCGCTATTTTCGTATTCTATTTGTTTAGATAATGCATCCATAAACAATACAAACATGATCAGGCCAGCAAAACAAACAGGCCGTTTCGTAAATTGTTTATCGACTGACCCCCAACTCCACTCACACATATACATACTCACACACACACTCGCACACCGTTCCAATTAAACGCAACACGCACACATAAATTTCTTGGTAACTGAAAACGCAGCAGGGCCAACAAGCACTCGCTCAACTCTTGGCCTTATCCAATTTTTTATCATTTAAAGGGAAAGGGAAGGTGGGGAGGAGGGGAGGGGGGAGGTACCACCGTTCGGTATCAAAGTCCCGAAATTTGTTATTTATGCACAGTTTGTGTGAAATGCTAATAAATTTTAATGGAATTTTAAAAACATGCTTTATAGCCTTGTCCGCGTCCTGTACATAAATAAATATAAATCTTGACCAGGCCGACCAGCCGACTAACTTGGCTAACTGCGTCTGTCTTTCTTTCACTTCTTCTTTGCTTATTTTATGGTAGCATAAATTGACTTGGCTACCGTATGAACGATTTTTATTAATTGTGGGTGAACTTTATAAACACTTTCAGACTTTCCACCAGTTGATAAACCAGATTGCAACTTGGCCTAAGCCTTATATAACTGTCTGATTGCGTGTGTGTGTGCGTGTGTATGTGTGTGTGTCCTGGCAACGACCGTAGCTGCCAAAGCGCTGACCGTTCTGATTGAATGATTTCACTGATCGAGACAAAACATGTTAAAGATCGTGATCGTTGTGGCTGCCAGGCTGAGGCTAAGGCTACGGCTTTGGCCATGGCTCTGTCTGTGGCTAAGAGGCAGGCTGTTGTCTTTATAGATACACAACACGGCAGCCAGCAAAAGCAAAAGCAAAACAAAGCAAAGTAAAAATGAAAAAAAGGAATGCCGATAAAAGAGTTTTGCGACTGGACACAAGGCACAAGTTGATGCAGCAGGTCGACACGAGGCAAGAGTCAGGAGATAGGAGATAGGAGACAGGAGACATGCAACAGGGATCAGGGAACGGGGACGGACAACAGGCAACGGAGCTCAGGGGACAGGGGCTAATGCCTTGGCTCAGTTTGCGGCTCTGGCTTGAGCTGCATGCAACGGCAGCAAAATGCTGCTGATAAAAATAACTTGCCACAAAACTTCTTCTTTTGAGCCGTGCGGAAAAGCACAAGAATGATGAGCCAGCTACAACAGCCATAACAACAACAACAACACGAATTATGTGATCGTTTCAGCATCTCTCATGAAAGGAAGCTCTCGGAGAGTGTGGGTTTGTTTGCCTGCGTGTAAGTAACAAAAAACCAGTTGATGATAGAGCAAAAAATAAAACACAAGAAGAAAACAAAAACTCCAAAGTGAAAGAAACCGAGCCCAAAAATACAGAAAAACAATGGCAGCAATTGCGCCTCCACCCCCGCTCCCCCTCACCCACACATTAACCCTTTTGTTGAGTTCTATGCTGTTCTTGTTTCTAAGCTTAAACAATAAATTTTCACATAACTACACAAACATAATTGCAATTTGCATAACAGCAATGATCAACGATCAAGCATCAAGATCATCTTCCATTCAGCTTAGCATTAAGAGTCAAGATTATATTATGACTTGGAAGATGGTTTTGCTGGAAACAGTTATTCACTTACGCAGCTAGCTATGCAGAAAGTTGGCCTAGACAATTAAAGCTAATAGTCCAAACAGATGTTGATTCAATTAAAATAAGAGGTACTTAATTTATTTTCGCATGCAATTAAGTTTGCATGGGAAAGGGAAAGGCCTAAATAGTCTCGATTTAAATTACTGATCAAGAGTATATACCATCTCAGGCTTAGATGTCATCTACTAACTTTTAAATACATTTGTCAAACATCATTTAAAAAAATATACGCTATCTTTAAAAATATATAAATTAATAAATATTTAAGTTTATCTTCATGCAACACTCGTTATCATAATGTTATCATGGCTAACTTGACTCCTGGCTATAAATTTAACTAATATTGCTTATTATGTTCATAGTGAAAAACTACTGTAAATTTGAAGTCACAACTTTCTTGAAGGCGGATCGACAAGTGCAAGTTGTGTGTGTGTGTGTGTGTGTGTGTGTGTGTATAATTAGCCAATTGCAATGGCCAGTGCTGCAATCTAATCGATAGTTTGGCCAGCACTTTGCAGAGAAAACAAGCCAAACTTTCATTCAATTTCAACATCAATATCGATATTGACTACAGTCAATACAACAACAACAACAACGACAACAAATCAAGCAAATGGAGTTTTATGCAAAACCAAAACTCGCCACGCTTCACAAGGCGGCAACAAACACGGGACCGAGAGACACTCAACTCAACCACTTGACCAGAGGAGCGGACTGGGCCCAGACCGAAGTTGTTGACAAGCGCAACACCAACAACAACAGCAACAACAACAACTAAACGACATTGCGGATGACACAAACGACACGTCAATCTGCCCGCTGCCCACATGTGGCATGCAACATGGAACAGGATTTTCCAATTCGAGCCGTTGCCGCGACAAATTAAGCTGGAAAAATGCAAGTACAACTGCAACAACAACAACAACAACAATATTCACATTATGCGTATTTAGAACTCGTTGTAGTTCTCGTTAATTAGCACTAAAATAAGTGAGACTGTGGAGACCCTTGAAGAGCGCGTTGCATGCATCGCGTTGGCATCGAGTTGGCATCTCGATCTGCGATCCTTTCAGTTTCTACGAAATCGGCGACATCTTTGGAGTCAAATAAGGCGACAAGGCTGACGCAACATGTGGTTAATGTCCAATGTCCGTTAAGGCAGCTGACAGACAGACAGACTGACAGACAAACGCCCAGTCAATTGATAGGTCCATGTTGTGCATCCCAATTGGGCATCCCAATGTTGCACATGGGGCACGAACGGGTTAACTGCGCCAAAAAACTTGGCAATGGATCAATTTAAAGAATTCATATCGCTGGAGATTTTTTTGTTAACCTTCAATCGGTTTGATTTGTCCATCAATCGATCGATTTGTGTCGCAATGTACAGTGAAAACTGTCCGTCATAAAATGTCAATTAACTGATTGAAATCATCGTATGCGCTATTATTTCAATTTGTAACCAACGGCAAATTACAGAATCAAAGCTCAAACCAAAACTCAAAGTCAAACTTAAACTCGAGACTGAAAAGATGCACAATGCAATGACAAGATCAAGATGCTGCGCCTACTTTGTGTGGTACTTTATGTAACGATCAGCCTTTGAAACATTTTCCGCTTTGAATTGCAAATGAAAATGTTGCATCCAGCAGCAACAACAATGGCACACGCGATCATCCTCTCATCCAGCTGCCCAACAAATAATGCTGTCTGTATCTCCCTCCTTTATCACCCTTTGATAGGTGCTGCTCCCTGGAATTCATTCTTCTTTCCCTGCCTATGCTAATTTTCATGTCAAAGCATCGATCAGAGTTGCTGAAATCAGCCAGAGAAAGAATGAGTGAGAGAGGGAGGGAGTGTAGGCTGCGCCCACGGTTGCCACAATTGGCGCTTTTGCACCAAAATTGGCTCTTTTTGGCGCAATGGCACTTATTTTTTTGAATTGGCTCCCTTTTTCATCAGTTCAGAATTAGGTTTTTGTATGTTTTTTCTTCGTCGCTGCGACGCGGCACGTTCGTGCTCGTCTGCTGTCTGCAAGAGTTGAAAGTCACTTTCAAATTGAAAATATTCACTATCCTTGCCACCGATTTGTTTGGTAACTCCAATTAATTATTTAAATTCATTTATTTACACATTGTTTACTTAAAACATGAGAAATATTATGTTTTCTTCTCTTTTGCACGTTTGTTTTTCTCTCGTCCGCGCACATTTCGTTCGTAAAGAAGAAGAGAAAGAAGAACATGCGAGCGTCACACATGTCAGAAAACAAACTAGCCAGTGTGCAGGAAAGCGCCCTCTAGCGCCTGGCTACGTTTTTTGGTTCTCTTGCCTGCCGGAAAAAAGCGGCAAAAAAAAAGGGTAAACGAATGTTTTTGGACATTGATTTTTTCGGCCGAAAACGTCAACTTTTTTTGTTTTTTGAGCTAGAATTTTGAAACCTTTCCAGAATTTTTGTTGGACTTTTCTAGAATTTACAATTGCTTACTTTTTTATTTTTGAGACGCGAAGAGATAACGGCACCAAACCAATTTTAGATTGAACGTAAATTATTTACAAAATTTTGGATTTTGTTGTTTTTCTCAAATTGTTTTTATTCAATTTTTAATTGATTTTATAAAATTGCAGCTTTTCAGTTCAAATTTAGCGCGCAAAACGCAAAAAAAAATCTCTATTATAAAGTCCGCTCGACAGTATGCAACGCTTGTTTCTGCACGCATTTTCATTAATTGTATTAAAATTTGAGCTTAAAAGTAGGCAACAAAATTAGTTGCTCATAATTATTAAAGAGCTCGGTTAAAAGTAGGCAACACACTTTACAGCTTACCCTTCGGTTAATTTCTTTTATAGAACGCGCTCGAAAGTATGCAGTTTTTTTGTTTCGCTCATCTCTACTATGAAAGTAGGCAACAGTTTTTTCTGCCGCCAACTAGACACCCTCTTTGGCACCCTCTCAACATACGCCTAAATTGAACTGTCAGCTTTAGTTTTTTGACATCCCCGTCCAGAAGAAAATTTATTGACGTATTGGCACTGCTTTCACACGGATTTCAGAACGATTTTGGAACGATTTTAGGCCGGCGTGTGAACGCCAACAGCAGGCAGTTTCCCAGACAGACAGTCGCCTATCGCCACTTAATATGCAAATAGAATGAAACAAAAGCCGCCTTTCTATGCGCACATGTGTGTTTTAAAAGCGGATTTCCAACTCGCGTTATTTTCTCCTTTTTTACGAGCAGAGCTTCTGGCTGGGGTCTTGGGCGGGGGAGCTCAAATTTATTGTACGACACGCCTGCGAAAATAGTTTTAGAGAGTGCGTTTTATGACACTGACTTTGGTGTTTCCCTACCGAAATGTGTTAATGTGCGAGATTCGGATGCCGACTTTTTTGCCAGCGAGTCACGCGGAAATTTTAGTTAAAGCGACTGCCTACAAGTATGCAATAGTATGTGTTGGCTTTGTTTGCAGCTGCCTTTGGATTAGGGGGCGTGGTCCACTCACTCACGCAAAGTTAACAATTGCAAAGTGTAAAATGTGTTAAGCCAACTGAAATGGGGAAAAGCGAAAGCCATCCCCCTCCTCCCCAAGAGTTGAAGCTTAGCAACTTTTGTTGCTGCCCTGCGACTTAGTTTTGCTTTGATGGATGTAAAGCCCCATTGTGATGTGTGTGTGTGTGTGTGTATATGTGTGTGTGTGAGCGTGTGTCTGTGTTTTCTTGTTGGATTTATTTGTGGCAACACAAAGATTTTTTAATGGCATCTTTTGTAGCTATTTTTTATACCACTCACAAAAAAAAAAAAAAATAAAGGAGTAGGAGAACCCAAAGCCATTTCATAAGTGTTCATGTGTGTGTTGGGTGTGTGTGTGTGGGTGTGTGAGTGTGTGTGGGTTGAGCACTTGATATGGGTGCAGAATGCCAAGCGAGGGTGGCTGGGGAACTCTTTTTAGCACAAATAAACTTGCCACATTGTTGCCCTTTCATTCTGTCGCCACCCCGCTGGCATCTTGACGATTCACAGAACCTCCGGGGATTGCGAGTGCGAGGAGTGTGCACTCAAGCAAGGTGTTTGCCTGTTAAATTATATAACAATGCAATGAACTGTAAAATACGCAGCTAAGTGCTGCTGCTTAGTGCGCAGCTCTCGTCTCAAATAGAGAGGCAGTCAAAGCTCCCACTGCCACTAGAAAATGCCATAAATGGACACAACTCATATGTGAGCTGAGGGGCTGAGGGAAGAGGGTGCTTGGCACAAAGCCATTATATAGCTTAATTATGGTGCAGGTAAAAGAACTGAAAGTCTGCCAAGATGTGGAGTAGAAACACAAAGAGAATCATGCTTCAAAAGGCTGTTGCCGTTAATTGCTCGCCATTGCAATTCCAAATTAATTCTAGCTAGTTTCGTTAAAATATACTTTTTTTTTCATAAAATATAAATGAAACTACCTCAAAGGTTTTTCATTTAAGTTGATTAATATATTCATATTCATTCATTCAACAGCTAGCAACTAATTAATAACTATGAATGATATCATATGTCCTCACTTGATTAATCGCACAGAGCATCATCATTTTCCGCTAATGTCAAGGTCGACCACTCCCAAAAACTAAACACGCTTCCAAATCACAAAAAAAATGAATTCTCCAAAAACACGCAACCAAATTGTGTTAAATAATGAAAAACTAAATTTCACATTTAGATAAAAGAAAATGTGAAAATTATACAGTGCTTGCGCCTAATTTATAAAACAAACAGCAAAGCAAAAATAAACGCACATACTTCGCACACTCATATATAAATGTTTGTTGGTTTTAAATGTAGGCTAAATATGAATTACCGAGAAAATAGTGCGCAGTTAATTAAAACATAATGAGCATTTCACATGCAGCACAAAGGTTGGAGCCAAAAATTCAATTAAAGTATAGCATACTTTCGGGCTCTGTGTAGAAATTCTCAGACGGTAAATGCTTTAATGTGTGAATGCAAAGAAAGCAAACCAGTAGAAAAAAAGTGTCAATTTAAATTCAAATCGAAATCGTATGACTTTACTGAGATCTACTTATGTGGAAGATACTTATGAGCATCCCCCAGAGCAAGTTCCCCCCCTCGAACTGTGTGGCAAGCACCCTGCCCCGAATGGTCGCCCCTTAATTTAAAGATTACTTTTTCACTGCTTGCGCTGCTCTCCTTCTCCCCAAGCAGTTTTCTGTTTGCGTTCAATTGTTTTTATCAGTTTACATTTAAAAACAAAACAGCAAAACAAAAAATACGACAAACAAATAAAAGCCATGATGCTTTTTTCCCAATGCTCGCAGAGATTTAGCTGTGATTTAGCCAGCAATCGTTGAAAAACACATAAACTTTTTGCCTCTTTGCTTTCGTTTTATTGGCATTGCTTTCAGGGGGCTCCCCCAAATGCTGGAAAAGGGGGAAACAGTTGCCGCTGACTTTGTTTGTATTTGCTTCGATTTGTTTCGGCAGGGGATTGAAAATGAGCTTAGACTGAGGCAAGTGCAAAGCCTTCAATATAATTGAAACTTTGCTCATTAAATGTTTTCAATGGAAGCGAATTGGAAAACCTTAAAAGGGTAGATTTAAATTGTGGTTTACTAAAAGATTTAATAATTTAAGAGATAATTTCAAGTGAGATGAAGTTTTTCCGGCGATTGATTTCGTTTTGTCATGTTCTGCAATCTTTAAAATGTGTAGGACTTTCCCTTTGCTATTTATTATTTTTGCATGCCAGCGACAGACGACAGGCGACAGAAGTTGGGCTCCCATTACTCATCTGAAGCCAAGAGATGGTCTCACATATTTGTCTATGGCAAGTTGGCAAGTAAGACGTTTGCAGTCATGAAATATAATGAATGATGTCAGGAGACGAGCGGCAGCTTGTCAAAAACACATGCGTCTGTCTGTCTAAGGTGCACATGAGTCTGTATAACTGTATGCGAGTATAACTGTCAATGTGGCGTTTCGAGCAGTCAGCGCCCTTAAGAGTAGACAATGATAATGATTGTTGTGCTGTACAAAACTTCCCTCTAACTGTAACAGTTACACGGTACACGGTACACTTGCCGAGCATCTGACGGATGAGACAATTTGTCATTTGATGCAGACGCGACGCGACACGGCACAAGCTCGAGCTTTGTGCCACTTGCCACTTGCTGACAATGGCAACCAACTAGTCCAGGGCTCAAGGCAAAAAAGTCTCAACTTGTGTCCCATGTGTGGATCGTCTCATTGATTGGACGCACTCTGTGCGCAGCTGTTGCAAAAAAGTAATAATAATGCGAAAGTAGCAACAGCAACAATAATAAAACTTCAAGTGCGGAAATGCAAATAGCTGCGAGTCGTCTTTGGTGGCTTTAAAGCGGCTTTAACGACTGCCCAAATAGCTGCAGGGCAAGGGCGCAGTCCCTGGTCGGCCACAAAGGCGATTATATCGCAGAGCGAGCCCTGAATAATTATAAAATTTTCGAGCACAACAAAACGAACACACACACACACCCTCAACACACGCACGACATTCATGAAATGTATAAAAATGTAATGGCATTTAAGTGGCCGTTGGCGTCGCCTTTTTCTTTTTTTATATATATTTTATTTGCTGCTGCAAATAGCAAGGCGCAATTAATATTATGGCGTGGCACCAAAAGTTGATGTGCCAACTCAGACCACTTGCGACACTTGTAAGCGGGACAGAGAGAGAAAGATAGGGAGAGAGGGAGATGGGGAGATGGGGGATGTGTGTCCTGCCCGACGGCGGCAGGAAGCACTTAGCGTCACAACATGCGAAATGAAAAATTGTGTTGCCTGCTTTTTGGGGCTGGAAACTGGAAAGCACAGCCATTGAACTTGCCACGGCCCAACAGCAGGCATCAACTAAATGAAATGGAGCATAAATAATAAAAAATGCTAAAAATTCATAAGTGCTTGCCATAATTCATGACCTGCTGCCCTGTCCAATTACCGTGTCCACGAAATTGCCTTTGTTCGGCTCCTAAACTTGTTATCAGACGTCGCGTTTATCAGAGAGCAGAGAACTGCCACGAAATACATACAGTAAGTACTGCCTGCATATGGCAAGTACGACGAGCTGAGTACGACTTGCGACATTCTAATTGAGCTAATTCCGTTGATTCAAGTCGCGAGAGCTGCGAACTTCAAGCTTATGCAAATAAATATGGCAAGCGTACGTGACCAAGTGCGTAATATGCAAAAAGTTGAGCTCGAACAGAACAGAACAGAGCAGAACAGCACAGCAGCCAAGTCATCATTACGCTGTGCGAATTTCAAATGAATGTCAGCCAAAGGACACGGAGTCCTTGTGCGACTGAGACAAGGCAAACAGCAACGACAAGGCAAATGGCAGCCATGCAGGCGACAGCATTTGAATTCCTAAGCAGACAAACGCCAACACAATCAACTCACACACATATACATATGCAAAGAATATATATGTATGTGTTTGTCTGGCAAAAGTAAAAGTTGTCATTTAATTTCACAATTTGTTTTAATTTGCAGCAAGTGAATGACTTTGCTGTCGTTCAATTAGTGCGAGCTAAAAATAATACGGCATACAATTAGACGAATTATTCACAAAGTAGGAGTCAGGATCAGGAGACCAGTACTGGCGGTTGACGACAATTCCCCAGCTGGGCATGCAGCATGGCAATGCAAAAGTCGCAACACGGTGCGTATGATTGATGTGGATGTGCCCCTGTCGTGTGTGTGGTGAGTGGTGTGTGGCCAACCAGACGACGCAAATGTAATTTGTGCGTCTCTTTTGGGAACCAAAGTTGAAGTTGCCGCCGACTTTGACTGATGAACTTTGCATAGTTGTGGCAACAACTTAAAGCCAACTTGCTACTTAAAGCCAGTGGAGACAGTCGGGACAGTCGAGTCAGCGCATCGATCTTCATTTCGGTTCGCCTGGAATTCAATCAAGTTTTTCCATTTGCTCGCAAATTGAAAACATATGTTCCACACAGCACATTTTCCTCATGTGCTGCGACAAGTTAAAACAAACGCCGCCATAAAACAAACATACTTCATGCATGGGAACAGGAACAGAAACAGAAACTGGCAAACACGGAAAGAAAAGCTACTTAAAAATGTTGCACACGTACAGCCAATTGTGAGTTGGGCCAAGGAAAAGCAGCCCCAAGACTATTACACACACAGACACACACGCACACTGAGAGAGTCAACAACTTTGCCGACTACGTAGCAATATTCCCTGGAGCCTCTGAGTCCGAGACTGAAAGGCAATGGCAACTTCATCAGGCACTGTGTTCTGGCCTTGGCTGCGGCATCATTATGACCATCTCCGCATCCTCGTCATTATCATCATCATGATGATGAGTCTCATAAGCAGCAACATGTCTAAGGCGTTTGCTGTCCCTCCATTCATTCACACACAAGCTCACTTGCCAAGGACTACTAAATTTCACGCAATCACGACTGCACACATACACACACACTTAAGTTGTTGTTCTGTGTTTTTTGTCGTCGACAGCCTAATAAAATATTTAGTTGGTGATCATTGACAAGTTTGCAGACACTGACAAGGTTCTCCGTGTGGCTTTTGTGGTCTCTTTATGCCCGTGTCTGACATTTGTGGCAGGTGTCGCTCACTCGCTTAGTCTAATCATTTACATGGTGCCAGGATTTTGCTTTTACGACCCCATCAATTCTATTAAACGCACATCAAATCCTTGTGAAATAATGAAAAATGCGAAACCAATATTTAAAATGCCATCAAATCAAACAAAGTGCAGCAATGTGCGATGTGTGGATCAAATGATATGCCCCGCCTTTAGGGGCAAACAAAATACAAATATTCGACACACAGAAAGAGAGAGAGGGGAAGGGTGTCTCACATAAACAACGTTTAATATCTCATCAAGTGTTACGCTTTACGACTACTTAAAAACACATAAAAAATGCCAAACAAAATCAACGATGAAAGCCATAAATTCTTGTGAATAGAAATGAAAAGCCACTGTGCGAAGCTCGGGCCAGAAAAACGAAAGCAAATGTAAAAGCGAAAAGGAAAAAGGAAAAACCAGCAACAACCACATCCCACACAGCGAAGAGATTTAATGATGCAGCATGATTTGCGCATAAAAAAAAGAATGGCAAAGACAGGACGAGGACCAGGGCGAAGTTCAGGGCAAGAACGGAAACCAGGACTCTGACTCTGACTGGGACTGAGACTGACAGCAACTGGTAACGGGTAATGGGAACTGGTAACTGGGCGCTGTCTTGCTTTGATAAACTGCACTCACTCACTAACACATACAACGTGACAACACACAGATACTCTCTAGCATATACACACACACACATTGAGTCTCTCGTTTTAGTTGCGCATAAAATGTTAAAGGCGTTTATATAAAAGCTAGGAAGAACTCTTCGGCAAATGAAAGTTATGCGCAAACGGGTGAATAAACTCTATTTTCACATACAGCTACAACTACACTGAGCGAAAAGTTTTAAGCTAGTGTACTAGTAACTAGCAATATATACAGGAAAAATAGAAAATATACTTTAATAGCCTTTCCTCACTGAAACTACATTTCAGCATTTTAGCATTTTTGGAGCAAATGCTACTTTTTTCCTATACATTTCATATGGGATCTAGTGGTGGGAGAATAGTACATTTCTGAGGAATGTAACTACATTTTTTAAAATCAATGCGATATTCATCGGAAATCAATCGATATTAGAAGTTTTTTTTTAAATTTGAGAATGTACTATCACTAGATTTCTCAAATTTTGGCGCCAAATTTCAAACTGTAAAAAACTGAACTTTATTTTAAATTAATGAAGAATGTAGTTATGATAAAATGCTGCAGTTAACAGCAAAATAAATCAAAAACCGACCCTTATGGCTACATGAGTCAACATTACACATTGGCGATCGCAACAATTATTATTAAATCGTTACAGTTTCTCATGATAGATCATTAAAAAAGAATAAATAAAAATGTAGTGCTTATTGGTAAATATTCTAATATTTATTAGAATCCGTTGTATTGTACAAGACGTATCTGATAAGGGCGCTACGAGTTGTTTTTACCAATAATGAATTATCAGAATCTAAGAATCCCTGACTCTTGCTCTAGTTGCGCTGATACCATACTATAAGTACGTTGTCTCCAATTTTCGTTATTCCACAGACGATCCCAACCCATAGAGAGCTACGGCAACCCCTTGTTCAATGAGAGATCGTGGAAATGGTGTTTTCACTTTGGGTTCCCTTTGCAATGGTTTTTCCGAATGGTTTTCCAATCGGGAAAAGTGAGATGATCTCCTGACCGTCAGATATTATGTCCTAAGCAGCGAAGTTTTCTTAAAATCCTTCCATTTGTTTTCTCGAATTTTTAATTTCAGTTGTCAAACGAATTTGTAAACAAATCACAAATGTTTTGTAAATGCTAAATGCAAATGCTATGCTATGAGGACAGACAGTTGCATACTTATCGATTGCTCCGATATTTTTATAAAATGTACATTAGTGAGGAAAGGCTATTGACTATAAGAAAAGAACTTTTAGAAATTTTCCAAAATCGCTTTGAAGATGAAAAATTTTGCTCGAACAGCGGACGAAAATGGGTTAATGTTAGTCTATGAGGTTAGGATTCTAAGGATAAAAGTAGCTTTAATTTTGAAATTAGAAAGGATTTTTCATCAATATGGAGAACATTTTTCGAAATTACATGCGAACACACATGAAATTAAATTAGTAGACCGAATGCTAGGCGAATAGAAATGAGCAGAAAGTAACCCAATATTTTGAGCCAAATAAAGTTGAGTGAAAATATGTCCCTGAGTTGTTGTTGCTTTTTGTGATGGTTGAAATAAGCTGTGAGCCATTGTATATTTAAATAAATACACTCAAATTGTTATTTTATTTTACCATTTACAAGTGTTTATAAGTGTTTAATGCTCAATTTTATTTTAACATATCCTCGGTAAATGTAAAGTAAATATTTGTAAAAAATTGTGGCCTTTTGTCAAATAACCAAGTCATTGTCAGTAGATATTCACCAGTCGGCAAAGCATGCGGCAAATGGTTCCATCTTAGGTATACTCCATCAATGATTTGTGAGCCCTTTAACGATGAAATGTGAATTTTAGTTAACTTATTAATTAATAAATACATAATATTTAATGAAACATTAAAAAGAATAGCTGAAATACTTTGCACACAGGTTGAAAGAACTCTAAATCTTTGAACAGAAAATTATATTTTGATTTAAATTACTGTTATCAAGTATATAAAACTGTAACTGTTGCTTAAAGAATAAAATTTAAATGGGTAGATCCCATTCACACTGTAGAGAGTCTGTCAAACAGCTAAACTAATATTCCTAAGTTTTAATATATTAATTCCATACATACCAATAAAGGACAAGTGCTGTTGAAGTTGGTGAACTCCTTAAATAAGTTGAACACAATGATTGCGAATGGATTAAAAGGCCTTTTTAGAAAGCGGCAAACATCGATATCTGCTTTAAATAGCCATGGTTTGAAGCCATTCGCTTTTTGAAATACCTGAGCTTGGACTTTAACATTATTAGCTGGATGTAGGATTGTGCCATTGAAGTTGAAAGTCGATATATTTCGACTGACAGCCTTCAGACGACATTTGTGGATAAGAAACCACGATTCGTTATAGCTCTTGCAAACTGCATTTGAAAACTTGAATAGGATTGCTTCCTGTAAAGTATACGAAAATTCACTTTAAATTAACCTGAGTACTTACAAATTCATTTACATTGTACGCCAATTGATGGATAATCCAAATACTAAAGAATCCAAAAATAATAAGACTATTCCCCATTATGACAAATCACGAATGGCAAATCACGAATATAGTATTCAATCAAATATGAATCGCTTGACTAAGCTTAATAACATTATCATTATCTTAATGGCTAAATGTGACTGACATGACTAACACTTTCAGATAAAAATAAATATAATAATTATTTTTCCATTTATTTGAAAATGTGAAATAGTCTGAATATACACTAAAGATTAACAAAAAATACCTGAAAGTATATATTTTTATCACACGATATATTTAATTTATTGCTAAATTGTATACAATCGAAAAATATTTTTTGCTCTTTTACAAATCCTCTGTAAAAGTATAGTAAATTTTAGTCAAAAATTGAGGTCTCTTATCAAAAAACCAAGTTATTGATAACAAGTAGTCTCCAGTTGGTAAAGTGTGCGGTAGGTAATTCGATCTTAGATAAAATCCATCAATGATTTGTGGACCCTGATAATGTAAAATGTATGATTTTCAATAAATAATAAGTAAGATCATTTTAATCCAAAAGAAATAATCTGCACAATAAAATTAAACTCTTACATTACGAATTTGAATTATATCAAAGCTATTCTGATGAACTTTATAGAGGGTATTATTAGTTGTACGAAAGCTTTTGAAAGGTAATTGCACCCGTTAATGGGTTTAGGGTATGATTATATTTGTATACTTGCCACATAAGGACAGGAATGGTTAAAGTTGCTGAACTCCTTGAAGAGATTGAAAACAAGCTTAGCAAATGGATTGTATGTCCGTTTCACAAACCGACAGACATCAAGTTGGATACTAATCACCCATGGCTTGTAACCATTGGCTTTCTTCAACACTTGAGCGTGAAGTCCAATATCATTGACCGGATGCAGCACTTTACCGTTTATATTCAGCGTTGTTATATTCCTTTTTACAGCTTTTAGGCGACATTTGTGCCAGACGAACCAGGATTCATTGTAGCTTTCACAAATCGCATTAGTGAACTTGAATACAATTGCTTCCTGTGAATAAATAATTTCAATATTTTATAATTAAAGATACAACTTACCAAGACGCTCACATTGTAAGATAAGTTGATAGTTATCCAAATATGTAAAAATCCCAAAATAATGAAAGTGGTGCGCATGTTGTCAGTTTCCGAATGACTTTTAAGTACTTTATACTGGACTATAAATAAAATTTTGTGTTTTAATTTGCAAGTTGCCCAATTTAATATTTAAAGCTTTTTCTGCTTGAACAAATTTTAAAATTTTCAAGTACTCAATTAAAACTTTAAATATAACTACATGAGATTCATAAGAATATAATTACTACGTTAATTTGATTTTAATAAATGTTACTTTAATCAAACGAAATTCTGTTTATCTTTCACTTAGAATCAAAAAATTACTAAGCTCCAGCAATACATAGTAGACTGAAATAACAGATAAATTAAAAAGACGAAGACGAAAAGCAAAATCACTCATACAACAAATACCTTAACAAGGGAAATTGTACATACCCTAACAGATGGTATTATAGATTTGTCACCAAATTATCGAATTAATAAAAATTCTATAAAAGAATTCTCTCAAAATGGGATATTTTCGACCAAATAAGTTATCAAGGGTGCCACTGAAATCGCTTTCGCTTGAATTTCACTTAAATTTCATACAAATTAAAAATTTCAAGTGAAAGCGATTTCTGTAGCACCCTTGTATACTTTTTGTACCCGTTACTTAAAAAATAAGAAATATGGCATATTGTATTCGATGAAATGTATGGAAAAGGGAGAAGTAAGCATATCCGACCCTATAAAGATATAGTTAAAAACCATCACACGCACCGTTTTTAAATTATTACGTTTGTTTTGCTTATTGAATCTATCAACTATTATTAACTATCATCGTATTTAAACGCAACAAGATTAAATAAATATAATGGTCCAAATGGTTAATTTCCATTTCGTTTCAAGAAATGTTGTATAACATAAATTTGTTAAACTGTACAACTAAAAAATATTCTTTAAATTCTGCGTGCGAATCGAGCATTGGCTGGTGCCCCCTAGTATTAAATAAATGTTTAACCGAATTATTATTCACCATTATATTGACACTACTTTCAATTACTTCCCTGTGCTTCATATTTGACTATTGTTCTGTAAATGTGCGGCGTTCATATTGAACGAATAACAAAGAATAATAAGCTCTTCTCCTCTCCACTATATACAGTTTTATTGTCTTGGTTCCTTTCTACAATAATCACCTATGTATATATTTAATAAAAAAAATCTCTTTACGAGGTAAAAGTCTAGTGACGAAAACATTTTCATGCCCCAAAATTTCTGATATCCAATTTTGTGACGAATAATATTAAGTCTTACATATAAATTATTTAAACAAAATCTTTGCATTCGGCACTGCGCAAAACAGTGAGTTTTATTTGGTATGAAGAATTGAGACATTTTAGCGCAATGTGCCGAGTGCCAAAATTTTGTTTTAAATAATTTATATGTAAAACTTAATATTAACTATTCGTCACAAAATTGGATATCAGAAATTTTGGGGCATGAAAATGTTTTCGTCACTAGATTTTACCTCGTAAAGCCGGGTATCCACCACCGCGGAAAATAAAAATTTCTGCCAAACTTCATATAAAAAAAACTGAGGCAGAAACTTTTCGTTTTCGATTTCGTTGCTTGAGTATCCAGCAACTTGAACGAAATCCACAAAAAAATATCGATTAATGGCCTATCGACAGCGTTTGTGGAACGAGAGAACAGCTGATGCACAGCTCAGGAATATATTGCCGACAATTATTTCGCTAGTGTCGATTGAAATAATTGAAGAAAAAATTGTGCGCAAAACCAAAAAGTGAGATAAAACTGTTTTTGCAACAATATATGCCGCCACCAACACAATCACTTCATCGTCAGAGTTCATTTTATTAATTTTTTTTAAATTAGTTTAACTTTCAAAATTGGCGCTGTTACAAAACACTGCTGATTCGACAGAGTGACCATGCATGTTTTAGGTAAATCGTCACACGTTTTACGTATATGGGCACACTGTTGTATTTATGTTCCATACCCACGAAATAATAAGCAAATTCCTAACATAAAAATTTCGCGGTGCTGGAGACAGGCCTTAAAGAGGTTTTTTTTATGGGTATGTATACACAGGAAGAATGGAAAATTTGCTATGTCTGTCCGATCAGGTCGAGTTATATACCGATCGAAAGGTATCAATTTTACTTACAAATGTCCATACTAAGACTTTTGAAAATTCACCTGGCTCGTGAGATAAACAGGTGTAAGTGGGAGGGGCAACATTTAAATGATTGGAGCTAATGGGGCCGTTGGAGCCTTTCTGATTTATAACTTATACTATTCTAATCAAAATCACGCGTCGAATGACACCTCGGTCATCAAAATCCGACCGCTGGTTCAAAAGATAATTAATTTTGAAATATTGTCTGTTTGTTTGTTTGGATCAAATCGTTGATTTATCTTAAAAGTTTGAATAAGGACTTGTTCCCGCTCAAAAATCTAGAAACGTTTGTTCTACGACTTTTTCGAAAAATCGCTAGTTTAGTGGGAAATCTCTAAAAACAGCTAAAAATTGAAACTCTCATAGCATCCAAACGATAAAAGCTACAGATGCGATCTATATATCGTTGAAAAGGTTTTTAGGCATACCTTCAAAGTTTTTTTTTTAATTAAAAAGGTAAACAGCTACAGGTGATAAGTCTTAGTATGCACATTTGTAAGTTTAATTGAAACCTTTCGATCGGTATATAACTCGACCTGATCGGACAGTCATAGCAAATTTTCTATTCTTATATTATTAATGTTCGTGATATCTTCGGAAAGATCAAAAAACAGGATTGCTGTTTGTGTGTAATGCTTGTAGACAAAGCTACAAAAATCAATAGATGCCTTCACGATCCACGACTTGCATCCACTTGCTTTCTTTAAAACTTAATTATATTGAGGATGGGGAAGGGAGAACACTAACTTTCACTGGCAGTTATTCCTACAGCTCCGATTTAGAAAATTTCTGTAATGATGGACACATTTTCAATCTATCAAGTTTATTGTTCATAATACCGGAAATATCAATTAATTATAATTTAAATGCAAACATTTAGATAACATTTTAAATTAAAGATAATTGATAGATTTCAGAAATCCTCTGTAAATACAAAATATACGTTAGTAAAGAACTGTGGCTTCTTATCAAAAAACCAAGTAATTGTGAGTAAATAATCGCCGCTTGGCAAAGGAAGTCGTAATAACTCTGGTTGAAGATAAAACCCTTGAACAAGTTGCGTACCCTGCAAAAAGTATATATTATTTCTGTAATCGAATTTCAAATCAAATATGAAAAGCATTTTTTACTCACCATATAAGGACATGAGTGATTAATGTTTGAGAATTCCTTAAAGAAATTTAAAACAATCCTTCCAATTGGATTATAAGACTTCCTCATGAATCGGCAGCCATCAATGGACACATTGTAGAGCCACGGCTTGTATCCGTTGGCTTTCTTTAAGAATTGCATGTGAACACTTATATCGTGTGCAGGATGAAGGACAGTTCCATTAAAGTTGAGAGTATTCTTTTTGCGGTTGACAGCGTACAAGCGACATTGGTGAATAATAATCCAGGACTCATTATAGCTCTCACAAACTGCATTTGTGAATTTGAATACGACAGCTTCCTGTCAATTTAATGCAACAATATAATTATTTGATATGAACAATAAAAAGGTGCTTACATTGTAACTTTGTTTAAGAGTAATCCAAACGAGAACAACTCCAATAGTAGTAAGTGTGCATCGCATTGCGAAATATTTTAACTAACCATGAAAGCACTTAACGTCATTCATATATTATGAGAAATAGAATCGCTTGAATACCCAAAATAATTCACATACATTATTGATTTAGTATTATTTCGGAAATTGTTATGAAATAGCTTCAGTCATTTTTTATCTGATCATTACTAGTTTGTATGAAAATGAGAGAGACAATCGTAGCCAATCACAAATCGTCAGAATATCTTACACATGCAGAATAACCGACCAATTTCATACTAGTTCATAACTGGTTGGCGAAGGGTGAACCACTATTTATCGTTTCATTCCAAAATAAGTATTGAAGTAGTCTACTTTACACAGTCATAGGAAACTGGCACTTGCCCCCATCTAAACCTTTTATAACCAGATTCGTACTAGTTTTATTTATAAATAGTTGTTCTTTAACTAATGAAATCTTACATATTTATCTTCTTCAAATTACTAGTGGCCATACTGGCATTTTTATCAGCCCGGTATAGATACTATTTCAAACAAATTTTAAATAGAACTTAAATTTACAATAGAAGTAATTTACAATGTGAAAAATATAATATGTTATTTTCATTATTAATTCTTTATAAGTGTGCTACATTACAAAATTATATATTTTACTTATCCACTAAGTCTTGAATATTATCACAGTTTTTTTTTTGAATTTTTATTCTTTGGCAATCTTATTGGGAGTCGGCAAACATAAAAATTGATGTGCGACATGGGTAATAATAAAATATTTTTGGTAGTATTTTTTAAAATATTTTGAAAATTGCTAAAATGGCACATTTTGTATGAAAAGGAGGAAAAAGTAGGAAAAATGGGTTAAAATAGTCATATTTAGAATTTTCAAAATATTTTAAAAAATACTACCAAAAATTTTTTTTTGCAGTCACTCTTAGAATTGTTTGAAGAATTTTTTTGCATCAAAGTATTTTTTGTAAAAAATCGAGGAAAAAAGTGAAAAAAAAAACACTTTTACAAAAGTTCTAAATTTTCAACGGGTACTTAATGGGTTAAGAACATTTTTGTGTCATTCAAAAGAAAACTAAATGATAAGATTATTTTAAGAAATCTGCATCAAATCTTTTGTGTTCAAAGTATATTTTTTTTGAATAACTTCACCCACATATACTTCTTTCCCTGAGGTATATTAGTTTACATATTTCACTGTTATTCTGTTCCTGTAAATAGCCCCTTACAGTAACAAAAACGAAAAGAGTTGACTTTTTTCATGTTATAACTTAATTCTTTTTTTTCAGTGGGCGTTGACGTACTCTGTATAAATTTTCAAGTGGTCCAAGCGACACCAAGTCTAAATTTGTTACGCGCGGATTTGAAAACTTAAATACAGCAGCTTCCGGTTGGAGCTTTTAATATTTGGCGCTAAGATCATTCTTAAAACTTGCATTGTAAGTCAGTTTGGGAATTGTCCACTCAAAAATAATTCCGTTTAGAATCGCACGCATGGCGATAATATAAAAAATAAGCATTAAAAATTTTGCGAATGCCAAATTATTTTCGCTTCAATAGATTAACTAATTTAGAGCAGGCTAATAATTGTAAAAGAGATCCAAATTGATTTTTTAAATCAGCTTATATACATTTTCCCTATGTGCAATGATTATTCGATTGTAGTTAAGCATTGTCTGAATACAGAATTTATTTGTTAATTAGATTCCTAATATAAATGAACAAATCATTAGTTCTGTTGGACTCCCCAGTCGGGAAAGGAAGTCGTAATAACTCATACCGAGGATATACTCCTCCGACTAATTGGGTTCCCTGTGTTAAATTAATACAATTCAAATTGTAAACTTTTCTTGTTATTTTCAACAAAAACAGATTCCAGTGTGTCGATATTCTCAAAAATTGAATTTTTCGCTCTTTTGCTGTATCCAGAAGAAGTTCCTGATTGAAATGACATCATAATTAGTTTTATATTTTTTAAAATAATGAAAACTGTTTTCGCTGAAATACCATAATTTCAGCCACTTCAAATAGTTTGGTCCACTTTCGAATGCCTTAACTAATAATTTTGAATATTTAATAATTTTAATAATTTTGGACTGCTACGCTAACAAAGAAAAACATAAAGTTCGTCTTTCCTGAAGCTATCATATTGCATCACCATATGTTAATGTACATCAATATTACGAATCCAAACGAGCCGGCAACAAAACCATAAAACAGAAACGAAAAAAATTCAAAAATTCCAGAAGCACTGGCCAATATTTTTGTTCGAGTAATGGAGAAATTCGAACTATGGAAGTTCTAGTTACGGAAGCAGAATTGTATGCAATCTTCTCAGTAAACGCTATTGCCACTCGATTTTGTTCGAGTTAGGGAAGATCGATTGTACTTAGATCAGAAATTTTGTAAAATGTCAGTTCTTTTGACATTATAACTTCGTCAAAAGGTGTTTAATGTTTGTAGAAATATGCCTCAGTACCTTGGCCAAGAAAATAATGAGAATAAGAATATATTTAATCAAATTACGTTTCAGAAAGAAAACTAAAAGTTAGTTGCATTTGAATAAATTAAAGCTCGCCTTTTTACAAGCAAAAACAAACTAACTGACAATACTGGTTCCTTTTGCGATTCCCAAGTATAAAGGTAAATTTTTAGTATTCAATACAATTTAAAATAATATATTTTCTCAAGAATATACATATTTTTTGTCTTCATTTAAAAAAAGAAGAAAGGTTTTTTCTTAAATGACTTAAATGCGGCAAGCAAAAATAACTACTTTCAAAAAGTATGTTCCCGCAAATAGTGATTATACATGTTAGCAAGCAGGTTAAAGGCAGTGTTTAAAATGCTTCAGTCGAAACAGCAAAAGTTACAAAATTTTGACTTTATTCTGCTTTGACTGTTTGCAACTGTTCAATATTAGCTGCTGCTTCTGCTTATGCTTCTGAAAAAACAAAAGTAGCAGTCGAAGTAATATCAAAACACAGTTTTCTACAAAAGTCGAAGCAGCAGCAGCAGTCGCCGTTTGATAATTTTTATACCCTGGGGGTATATTAAGTTTGTTCAAAAGTATGTAACAGGCAGAAGGAAGCATCTCCGACCCCATAAAGTATATATATTCTTGATCAGCATCAACAGCCGAGTCGATATAGCCATGCCCGTCTGTCCGTCGGTCCGTGTAAGCGAAAGAATCTCAGAGATGGTAAGAGCTAGGACCACCAAATTTGGAATGAAGACTCCCTATAATGTCAGGCAGAACAAGTTTATGTTAAAATTTTGCCACGCCCACTGTGAGGGGCGTAATTCATAAAAAACTGACAGCACCTTTTATTTTGGCTTTTAAGTCATTTTTTTTTATATCAACGGATGTGGAATCATGCCCAGAAGCTAATCACCAACTTTCATCCCGATTGGGCCATAAATAGTGTAGATATTAACAATTTTGTCCGAGGTATTCTAATGGCAATTCTATAAATAGAATAGAATTAATGGTCAATTAATTCGTTTTACATTTCCTCTGCAAGAATGTTTATCGAATTTGTCATCCTCAATCCAAGTTGCGGCGTGGTGGAAGTGATAAGTGCTCGGCAAGCGAAACGGGAGACCGAGGTTCGAGTCCCGGTTGTGTCGATGCAAATGATTTTTAATTATTATTTTTTTATTATTTTTATTTTCTTATTTTTAAAATTGGTTTAAATCACTTATCTTATTGTACATGTATGTAGCTGCCACAAAAACGATAGGTCGATATTTGAGGATAAGTACAAGAATTGCATGTGCATCTAATCTTCGGCATGCCGAAGCCTAGGCCCAGGGTATATTACTGTCGAGTGCACTCGACTGATCCGCTTGTTTAAATTGCTTTGCTTCTGCTTTCTGGCTGCTTCGAAAGTCGAAGCAGCAGCAGCAGTAGGCTTTTTAGAATATTGAAAATTTCTTTGCTTCTGCTTTCTGGCTGCTTCGAAAGTCGAGCATTTAATTCATTACCTTTAACATAAAGGTATATATTCAGTTAACAGGTAATATCTTGAAAGCAAATATATCCGAACCATAATAAATTCAACTATTCGAAACTGGTCTCATATTCTGCTAAGATATTTTGACCTTTGTGTTTGGCTACGATTGCCTCTCTAATTTGAAAATAAAATTCGAAATGATCAGATAAGAAATGACAGACGCGATTCCATTATACTTTACGGAGTATGAATTAATAAATAATGTATGTGAATTAGTTGGGGTACTCAAGCGATTCTTTTTCTCATAATATATGAATACTAATAAAGAACTTTAATGTTTAGTACAAATAATTCGTTATGCAAAGCACACTTACTGCGATAGGAGCTGTTCTCGTTTGGATTACTCTTAAACAAAGCTACAATGTAGGCTGTTTTATTTTTGTTAAATTCAAAGAATTATATTGTTTCATTACATTGACAGGAAGCTGTCGTATTCAAATTCACAAATGCAGTTTGTGAGAGCTATAATGAATCCTGGATTATTATTCACCAATGTCGCCTGTACGCTGTCAACCGTAAAAAGAATACTTTCAACTTTAATGGAACTGTCCTTCATCCTGCACACGATATAAGTGTTCATTTTCAATTCTTTAAGAAAGCAAATGGATACAAGCCATGGCTCTATAATGTGTCCGTTGATGGCTGTCGATTCATAAGGAAGTCTTATAATCCAATTGCAAAGATTGTCTTTAATCTTTTTAAGGACTTCTCAAACTTTAATCACTCATGTCCTTACATGGTGAGTACTAAATGGACTTTTCAAAATTTATTTGAAATTCGATTGCAAAAATAATACATACTTTTTGCAGGGTACGCAACTAGTTCAAGGGTTTTATCTTCGACCTGAGTTATTACGACTTCCTTTTCCAAGCGGCGATTATTTACTCGCAGGGACTTGGTATTTTAATAAGAAGCCACAATTATTGACAAACATATATCACTGCGGACGGCAGTCCGCGCTAGTGACGAAAGCAGCACGAAGTGTGCGAAAGCGACTAGCATATATACACAGGAAGAATGGAAAATTTGCTATGACTGTCCGATCAGGTCGAGCTATATACCTATCGAAAGGTATCAATTAAACTTACAAACTTTTAAAAACTCACCTGGTTCGTGAGATAAACAGGTGTAAGTGGGAGGGGCAAAATTTAAATGATTGGAGCTAATGGGGCCGTTGGAGCCTTTTTGATTTTTTTTTTAATTTTTAACTATTCTAATGAAAAATACGCGTCGAATGACACCTTGATCATCAAAATCCGATCACTGGTCCAGAAGATAATTAATTTTGAAATTTTTGGTGCCCTTTTCAAAACGAGATGAAAAGTCAGTCTGTTTGTTTGTCTGTTTGTTTGTTTGTCTGTTTGTTTGTTTGTATGGATCAAATCGTTGATTTAGCTTAAAAGTTTGAATGAGGACTTGTTCCCGCTCAAAAATCTAGAAACGTTTGGTCTACGACTTTTTCGAAAAATCGCTAGTTTAGCGGGAAATTGCTAAAAACCGCTAAAATTGAAACCCCCATAGCATCCAAACTATAGAAGCTACAGATGCGATCTATATATCGGTGAAAAGGTATTTCGAAGGGCTTTTAGGCATACCTTCAACGTTTTTTTTTTAAGTAAAAAGGTAAACAGCTACAGGTGAAATAAGGTATTTTTTTCCACATTTTGGCGATTTTAGAAAAATCTACACATGAAATCGCTTTAAAATATGTTATATATTTTAGGCAATTAGATTCCGCGTTTTTTGACATATAACACATATCTATCAAAATTCGTTTGGACAAGATATTACCTATTAACTGAATATACCTTTTACCTTCACACTACTGCATGTAAATATGCAGTATATACACTAGGGCGGGTCAATTTTTTTTCGCAAAAATCGTCCACTAGAATCGTAATCTACGATGAATTCTAAGATATTTCACGAAGAAACTATATGTCTAAAATCAATTCCTAGCCTCCGCTGAGAAGCATGATGATTTCAGATAAAGGTTTTTTAAGGTATTTTGAGGTATTTAAGACATTACAAAAAAAATAACACATTTTCCAATAATGTTGAACCTTATTCTGATTCATCTTTTTGCAACATATTTTATAAATATTTTTGTTTTTTAATTAACAAATCAATTTTTTTTAATTCGCTGAAATTAGCCGAGGAAGCCATGAACTATGGCTTTTTAAGAAAATTAGAGGCAAAAGTCTGTAACTTTCTAACGAAGTGAGATATCGGCCTGAAATTTGAAATATATATTCTTGACATTTGAAAACAAATTTAGACAACAAAATAAAAGTAGGCGTGGCATCCGGATGGGCGTAAGATAAAGGTCAAATGCTAAAAATCGGTTATTACAACATTAAAAAATAAAAAAAAAAAATTGGAAAAATAAAATGTTATTTATATTTTTATTTTTTTTTATTTTAAATATCTTAAATGTAAAATTATGTAAACATTTTTTTTCAACTGTTGTGGTATCTAATCCCGTTTGACAAAGCTCTCTCCCACTACCGCTCTCATAATTGAATTTAGCTTATAGTAATGATAGCATACCTGTTAAATAATGGTTAGTAATCATAATCATAAGTAATTAGAATATTTTTGTTTAAAAGTCGAACTAATGATTAAATTACGATATTTTTCGGGTTTGCCCAATTATTTTATGATTACGATTACAAAAAATCAAAAATAATCTAAAATTACTACTATTCAAAATTAATCAGAAAAAAACAAAAATAATCAAGAAAATCTTTTTGAGTATTCGGATTATTTTTGAATTTTTTCTGATTATTTCTGATTATTTTGGCTACTTTGATTGTGAAAATTTAAAATAATTTGATTTTTACTAAATAGTCATAAATTATCAGAAATAATCAAAAATCACCAGAAATAAACAAAAAAAGATCTAACTTAATCCGAATACTTAAAAAGTTTTTTTTTTTTGATAATTTTTATTTTTTCTGATTATTTTTTAATAATTGTAATAATTTTAGATTATTTCTGATTTTTTGTAATCGTAATCATTAAATAAGCACAAATTTTTCAACAGTGAATTATATAGTCAATACGATTGTTTCCAAAAATAATCTAATTGCTTAGTAATTCTAATCGAAATTTAAAAGGTATGAAATATTGGCTCAACATTTTAAATATTTTAATTTATTTTTAGAAAGCAAATAACAAAATATCTTAAAGGAAAATAACTTATCTGTCAGTTTTTGGTCTTTCTTAGACTCGATTTGATGATATGTGAAACGACTCTCTTTCTAAGAAAGACTATAAATACTGACAGATAAGTTATTTTATCTTTAAGATATTTTGCTATTTGCTTTCTAAAATTAAATGAAAATACTTTAAATGTTGAGTTTAACTATCATTAATATAAGCTAAATTCGGTTATGGGGGCTGTAGTGGGCTCTAGCTTTAAAATCAAACGGGATAAGATACCATAACTGTTGAAAAAAAATGTTTACATAATTTTACATTTAATATTTATAATAATAATTTATTTAAAATATTTTTAAAATAAAAAAAAATAAAAATATAAATAAAATTTTATTTTTCAAATTATGTTTTTTATTTTTTAATGTTGTAATAACCGATTTTTAGCATTTGACCTTTATCTTACGCCCATCCGGATGCCACGCCTACTTTTATTTTGTTGTCTAAATTTGTTTTCAAATGTCAAGAATATATATTTCAAATTTCAGGCCGATATCTCACTTCGATAGAAAGTTACAGACTTTTGCCTCTAATTTTCTTAAAAAGCCATAGTTCATGGCTTCCTCGGCTAATTTCAGCGAATTAAAAAAAATTGATTTGGTTATTAAAAAACAAAAATATTTATAAAATATGTTGCAAAAAGATGAATCAGAATAAGGCTCAACATTATTAGAAAATGTGTTATTTTTTTTGTAATGTCTTAAATACCTAAAAAAACCTTAAAATACCTTTATCTGAAATCATCATGCTTCTCAGCGGAGGCTAGGAATTGATTTTAGACATATATAGGGTGTTCATTTTACCCTAGCAGCGTTGCAGATTGAAAACGTTGCAAGCTTGCTACGGGAACAGCGCTTTATGTGGAAAGCGTTGCACATAACCACAATGTGCTGTTTTTTGTTTACATTTTTTTGAATATGTTCAACGCGTTGCACGTAAAGCGCTGTTCTCGCAGAAAGCTTGCAACGTTTTCAATCTGCAACGCTGCTAGGGTAAAATGAACACCCTGAATGTTTCTTCGTGAAAATATCTTAGAATTCATCGTAGATTACGATTCTGGTGGACGATTACCACGTTTTTTTCGACCCGAACAAATTGACCCGCCCTAATATACACTGCTTGCAGCGTAATGCGGAAGTAAACTGCTTGCAAGTGGTGAATTCTTTTTGAGGCAGATAAATCATTTTATAATCAAAAATATAGAATCGTTTGTTCTACGAATTTTTCGAAAAATCGCTAGTTTAGCGGGAAATCGCTAAAAACCGCGGCACTGCGCAAAACAGTGAGTTTTATTTGGTCTGAAGAATTGAGACATTTTAGCGCAATGTGCCGAGTGCCAAAATTTTGTTTAAAATAATTTATGTGTAAAACTTAATATTATTCGTCACAAAATTGGATATCAGAAATTTTGGGGCATGAAAATGTTTTCGTCACTAGACTTTTACCTCGTTAAGAGATTTTTTTTATGGGATATTATTTACTGTTAAAACTTGACCTACTTAGCTGTTTATAATTCAAAATTGGATATTTGAAATTTCGCGGAATGTTTTGGAATGGAACATTTGGGTCTTTAGAAACTAACTCATATATAACATCACAAATTGATTATTATTATATTATCACATTTTTTTCTTGCTCTGTATACCAATAATTTTTGATTCTGCCCTTAGCTACTCGACGTTGCACTTCTGTCTGAAGGCAACTGTCAAAATATGACAGCAATGATTAAAAAAAAACAATTACAAATGTCGTTCTTCTCATGCCACACTGTGGCATTGGCAGAATCTAAATGTATATATTTTTTGTCTTTTTTTTACAACTCTCTTCCAACATCAGGTGCAGTTTTTCTTATCGAATAGGAATTGGAATCGAAATTCTTTTGTTGTCAGCTGGCGGCACATAAAAAAAATACCTGACGCTGTGTACTCGTAATTAACTCAAGTGGAGTGAGCACTATTTGTGCCTCTACGAAATTAATTGATTGCATTTTATGCTCGTTCATATCTCGAACAGCGAGTGCAACTGCAAACTGGAACTCAAACTCGTAACAATTGCCCCAATTTCAGAAGGCGGTATCGGCATGTGCCTGACAAGGGGGCGTGGCCTCACTTATGTGCATGTTGAAGGCATTGGCAGCTTCAGCGGCTCTAATTGGAGTAAATTATGTTTACACATTTGGTCGTGCAATTAGGTCAACAGTCTCGTGAGTGTGTGTGTGTGTGTGTGCGTGTATTTGTGATATGATATGAGCCGCATATTGTGGTTGTTGATTTTACATAATTAAGAATAAAGTTGAGCGGGGTAAGCGTGGACAGCGGGTCGTGTGAGGTCTCTAAGCGAGTTTTATCTCGCATTTAGATTTTGGAATATTTAATTAGTTCTCGCGCTACAATTTATTGAGAGTGCTACGAAATAGGAAATGTACGAGTATGTGGGGAAATGTAGAAAACGCTTTCAGTAATATTTCTCAAAGGCTAAACGGCATAAAAATGTCAGCAGACAATTTAGGAGAATTATTCGACGTCATGGGTTAGTCAGACATTCATTAATAGCAGGAAATCGAAGAGTTATGAGTTTCTCCCTGTCGCAAACTCTATCACTGTCTCTCAGACTGACATTCTATAAATAAAATAAAATAACAGGCATTCAGCTGGTTTTTCTAACGTGATAACACCCAACTCGTCTTTAACATTCTCCGACTGACTCACGGGGCCGTGTAATCGCAATTGAGATTGCACGTGTATGTAATGCAAACCCACGCGATTTCCACAGCCTTCGAAGACAACGCCCCATTGGAAACCCCTGGAAAATCAAGTGACAATGCAAAATGACTGACTGACTGACAGTCTGCTTGACTGTAAGGCAGTAGCAATTGTGCATATTTTCTTTATGTAATTAGAATCAACAATGCCGGGGTTTTTCCAAGTTCTAGCTGGAACACACTTGATGCCTCAATGCTGCCGCCGGCAAACTGAGAGGGAACAAAGAGCTCAGCTCCAGCTAAAAGTACTCGTACTCGTTCTCATTCTCGTTCTCATTTGCAAAGTGGCAACTGGTTTTTTGCTCACAAGACGCCACAACGCACCCACTGTGCATGGGAAGCGTTCTCGTAGACCGGTTATCTCGACAAGCTCATCCACAGTGCTCGCTTCACGCTCTCAGCTCGAATTCGCCTTTGGCTGTGGTCGACACTTTTTGCAAAGATCAGTTTTGTATTAAAGCTGTGATCGAGCTGAGCTGACTCTCAAACGGACGGAGTCCAAACAAACAAGAACAGCACAAAAAGCGAAGAAAATAAACAAGTTCCCAGGGTATTCAGAATTCTCTGTTCTCAGCGCTGACCAGAAAGTAATTGGCAGCTATGTCGTGCAAATATTGTAAGCAACAACATTTCCAATTGTGGCACTAACTGCTTTGAAAGCTCTAACTAACTCTGCTTCACAGCTTCCCCAGCGTTGCTGCTTCTCCTGGGCAGCAGCCTCTGTCTGCTAGCTGGACCTGTCGTCTCCTCCAACATTTATACCCGAGTCAACAACGTCGTCTTCGGCAATCGCGCCTATGTGCCAAACGAGCCTAGCTCTCTACAGACCAGATCCGGAGTGGGTCCTCCAATCTCCGCTTCGGCTCCGGCACCACCTGCACGTACGGACTTGCAGCGTCCACAAACGGAACCGCAACTAACAGCGCAACAGTCGTGGAATGGTCAACGTAACCCAGTACGTCCGGCAGCACCCGCACCCGCTCCCGCATCCGCTCCAGCTGCTTCTGCTGCTGCTCCAGCTGTAATCACTGATCAGGCCCTCGACAGCCGGATAGTTCCACCTGGTGTTGCTCCAGCGGGCCCCACACGTCCCCCGGCACAGCTAAACTACAGGGAACGGTTCAGCTCGGTGTTCTTCCAGCCCATCATCCGAGGTAACTCGCGGAAGAACGTCGTCTACTCGCCATCCTCAATCCATGCCATGTTGGGCTTGCTTTATGCCGTTTCCAATGGCCAAACTGCTGCTGAACTAATGAGAGCGGGCCAATTCGTCGAAGAGAGACTCGCGGTGGCAAGAGACTTTCAACAGGTAAATGAACTGAATCGGCAAATGGACAATGCACTTTTGATTGTGGCCAACAAGTTGTACTACAACCGGGAACTGTCCGAGCTGAATCCCGACTATAGACGCTTCGCAAAGGAGTTCTATGGCTCGGACATTGAGGCGGTGAACATGAAGAGATCGGCCAATACAGCGGCCAGGATTAATGCCTGGGCATCTGATGCCACGAGGAACATCATTCGGGAGCTGGTGAGTCCCGCAGATATCGACACACAGACGGAGGCGCTGCTGGTCAATGCGATCTACTTCAAGGCTCGCTGGGCCACCGAGTTCTCCGCCATGGACACCACTCCCGAGAAGTTCCGGGTGAGCAGTAACGCAGCTGTGACGGTTCCCATGATGTACAACGATGATATATTCGCCTATGCCGAGCTGCCGGAGCTGGATGCCACGGCGTTGGAGCTACCTTATGCGGGCACCCAGGCAACCATGCTGTTAATTCTGCCCAACCAGGTGGAGGGCCTGGCACAGCTGGAACGTCTACTGGCCCATCCCAACAATGATCTTAACATAATTGCGTCGCGTCTGCGTCGTGAGACTGTCACTGTCCGTCTGCCTAAGTTCCGGATTGAGTTCGAGCAGGACATGGTGCGGCCTCTGCAGCAGCTGGGCGTGAATCGCATGTTTACCAGAGAGTCCGAGATAGACGCAATGCTCATGCGTCCGGTGACTGTCTCCAAGATCTTGCAGAAGGCTTTCATCGATGTCAACGAGGCTGGCTCCGAGGCAGCCGCCGCGTCTTGTAAGTATCCTAAGCCTCCCTCAAAAATATATAACCTTTCATCAATTACCTAATTTTGTTCATACATAGATGCCAAGTTTGTGCCTCTGTCGCTGCCGTTGAAGTCACGCGAATTCACTGCCGATCACCCCTTCATCTTTGCCATTCGCACCCCCGAGACGGTCCTCTTCATCGGACATGTGGTGCTGCCGACCCAGCTGGCTGGGACCCAATGAAGGTCTTCCCCACCCCCTGTCCCTAAGTCTTAAGTTGTACGCATTTTGATACTCTATACTACATACTCGTAATCGCAAATACTTCATTATAATCCATCCTAAATTTCTCGACAACAAATCTAAAAAAATAAGAGAAAAAAGAAACTTACTCAGACTGTGTGTTTATTCTTAGCCGATAACCTTTGGGCTGCTGATTGCTCAGCTTCTGAACCTTTTCCAAATGCAGCTGTGAATCGAGGCTGTGTTTGTCTCAGTAGAATGGTTTTTACAACGCAACTTAGTCGACGTCGAGCTCCGAGCTGGTAAACCCGTTTTGTTCGCCGTGATGGGGACCCCTCTGGCGTTTGGCATTGTTGTTTGCCCCCCTAATGGGGGCTGGGAGCTATAAATGCAAATTTCTCAATCGCATTGGCAAAAAAAACTTCCTCATTGATTCAACAGTCGAAACGTAAACATATTCAGGTTCAAGTTGGGAAGTCCAGCTTCGTCGAGAGTGGCAGCATTTGAAATGAGTAATCTAAAATTCCCGCTGAAAATCCAACACTATAACTAATGTTCTTCATATCTTGATTAATATTGAATTGCGTCATAGCTGACTACTTAGAATTGTGCTTACTTAGAAGAGATAGAAAGAAAGAGAGAGAGCAAAGTTCTATGTCAGAACTCAGAAATCGATCTTGAACCAACTGATTTGTTTATATAGAATTTACGCTGATAAGAAATAAACCAGTTTCTCTTTTAATAATCAAATTCAAAACAAACAACAAACAAATAATTGGAGTGTACAGCCCGGCTTTGCCCGTGTGCTTGTAGAAATAGAATATATAACAGTTTGATTTAGTCTATGGTATACGGGGACTTGAACAGGTTTATTGGACCTCTAATTATACAGATACTTGAAGTCGAATTGTTTATACTGCCAATTAGGTCACTTACTAGACTCTGATTAAAGCGTTTCATTCAACTGGCTATCATCTCAGTCACTCTCCTCTCATATCAGCTAAGAATTTCAATTAAAAATAACGCCGAGAGCTTTTTGTTTGGGCTTAACCGGCTCAATGCCATTAGCTGAGAGTGTTGTGATTGTGGCGTGTGTACGGGGCGTTTGCGGGGTTTGTGGAGGGTGTGTTGAACGTGAATCGCAGTTTAGTTTTGTGCGAGCCACAGAAGCAACAACACTTATAGTATAATTCGAAGCTTGGAATTACCCAACTTAAAGCATGACCACCGACAACTGGAGACGACTTCAAGTTCCCGCCATGCTGTTGGCATTTCTCGCCGTCAGTTGCCCGGCGAGCGGCAATCTGGAAGCTGTAAGCGTCTCCAACGAACGCTTCGCACTGCGTCTGACCACAAGATTGGGATTATCGCAGCCAAGTGGCAATGTGGCAGTCTCCCCGCTGCTGCTGCAGTCAGCCCTTGCCCTGCTCTACGCTGGAGTCGCTCCTGATTCAGCTGTGGCACAACAATTGCGGGTGGCTCTGGACTTGCAACACTTGGGCACTGTGGAGCAAGCGTTGACTCAGTTTGAGCAAGTGATTGCGCAACTGAAACAATCTGCGGCCATTGGTTGCAAGCTGCGGCTGCTCAGCGAGTTCTACACGGAACAACGTTTCACGTTCAACTATCGAGACGAGTTTGAGGTACGTGCAGCGGCATTGGGCATCGGAGTGCACCGCCTGGACTTTGGCAATGTGGCAAACGTGGCACAAACCATCAACTATGAGTTTCTCACACGCAGCAACTTTAGTGTGGGCGATCTGGTTACCAGCTCCCTGTTGCAGGCCACAATTGGGTCCGACACGCCCTTTCTGCACGTCTCCGCCCTGACATTCCGCGCTCCCTGGGCCCAGGGTTTCGATCCGCAGCAGACGCAGCGCATCAACTTCTTCAGCGATAGGCAGAATCACAGACTTGTAGATGCAATGTTCTTGCAACACAGCTTCCGCTATGCCGAGTTGCCATCGCTGGACGCATGCGTTATTGAACTGCCTTATGCCACGGCCGATCTCAGTCTGCTGATCATCTATCCCAACCAACTGGAAGGACTCTCCCAACTGGAGCGTCAGCTGCAGAGCTACGATCTGCAGCAGTTGAGACAACAGTTGAGCGAACGCAAGTTGGCCTTAACCCTGCCCAAGTTCAGTTTATTGGCACACACCGAACTGCGCAACATTCTGCAACAGGTGAGTGGCAAGAGGCAGTGGCAAGTGTGAATGTTACTGCAACTTGACTTTATTCACTTGCAGCTGGGCCTGGGCAAACTCTTCACATCGGAGGCACAACTGCACAACGTGTTCAGCTCGCTTTTGGCCAGCTCAGCGCCACATTTGACGGCCGTGCCACATACGGCGTTGCTTGAGGTGCAAGAGGCAGGTGGGGAAGTGGATCGCACTTTTGGTAAGTTATCAGAGTCTGTTTAGAGTGTGGAACTTTCTTTGATCAGCTGCACATTTCACATTTCAGTGGCAGCCTTCACCGATCTATTTCGCAGCACCCTCTCCTTGGTCATCAATCATCCCTTCTTCTACGCTCTCGGCAATGGACAGACTCTGCTGCTGGCTGGCCATGTGGTCGACATCTAGTCCGTGCTGTCTATCTTAAGGTTATCGCCTTATCAGCGACTCAATAAACAACATGCCAAAGGTGATAAGTGACGTGTAAACAATTCAAACGAAAAACTCAGCCGTGCTCTGAGTACGAGTATTTCTGAATGTGAATCTCTAAGCTAAATCCAAGTCCAAGTCTAGCCTCAATATTCGCTCAGTTTCAGTTCACATTCAGACGCTCAACGAAGCCAATCAAAAAAGTGTAAAGCGCAAATTATCAATAAAGAAAACTAACAGAGTCTCCATAGACTATATTCATATATATATACATATATGTATATATATCAATTTAGATGATCATGACGTTCCACGGACTGCAATGTCTCTTACGTAAGTCTCAATTATGGCCATAGCTTGGCAATCACAGCGATCTTTATGAGTTTGTGCTTGAGAATAACAACAAGTTATAAAAGAGAGTGACAATATTTATTGCTCGATTTCGGTAAAATCTCAATAAAACTGCGTATAGCTGTCTGTTTGTCAATCTGTCCATCTCAAGGTTCAATGTATTGTGCTGTCATAAAAGAATCCAACACATAATTAAATTGGATTTTATGCCAAGATATTTGTAATGAATGCGCATAATTGGAAGCTGATTATGTGAATAAAGTTTTGGTGAAAATGTTTTGCAGTTTCCTTGACGATCATCGGCTGTTGTCACGCGAAAGCCTCATCTAGTTTGGATGCAGCTGGGGATCGCAATTTGCTGGCAGCGGAGCTCTACAATGCGGTGGGTGCCGAGCGTCTCAACGAGAACATTGTGATCTCACCAGCGGCGATACAGAGCTCCATGGCATTGGCCTTCTACGGGGCCAAGGGACAGACGGCCATTGAGCTGAAGGAGGGTATGCGATTGGGAATTGGCGATGCCGATCAAGTGGCTCAGCGGTTTGGCAGCTTCCAAAAGTCGCTGACACGCGACAACAATCTGCGATTGGCCAACAACATTTACATTAACGAGAATCTCGAGTTCAAGGGCGCCTTCCGCGATGTGGCACAGCGTCAATTCGACTCGAACATTGACAAACTTGACTTCCATCCACCCTACAACAAGCGCACGGCCGAGGGCATCAATCGTGGCATTGCCACCAAGACAAACGATCAGATCAAGGATATCCTCAAGCCAGAGCTGCTCAACGATCGCACCGAGGGCGTCATTGTCAACGGCGTGACTTATTCGGCCCCCTGGCAGAAGGCCTTCAAGCTCGACAAGACCCAACGTCGTTCATTCCGCACCGGCAATGGACAGTCTGTCCAGGTGGAGACCATGTGGACATTGCAGAACTTCAACTATGCTGAGGTGCGCAGTCTGGACGCCAAGGTCGTGGAGTTGCCATATCAGAACTCTGAGTTCTCCATGCTGCTGCTGTTGCCCAATCGCAAGGATGGACTCCGTGCCTTGCAGCAGGGTCTCGTTGGCAAGAATCTGCTCAGCGAATTGGGAGAGATGAGCCAACATAAGGTCGAGGTGCTGCTGCCCAAGTTTAGTGTGACCTTCGGACTTGGCCTAGAGCAACCCTTCAAGCAGGTAAGTCAAGGAAGCTTCCCACTGTCTTATACTCTTTCAAATTCCCCTCTCTTTACATCCGACAGCTGGGTATCTCAACCATGTTCTCACGCGACGGTGACTTTGGCAACATGTACCGCATGTTTGTCAGCCACTTCATCAACAGCGTCGAGCACAAGGCTCACGTCGAGGTTTCTGAGGCGGGCGTGGATCAACCTCTCGAATCGGGTGGTAAGCTCATTTAATATAAATCAATTTTAATCAATTAATATAGAAACTTTTCTTTCTTTTCCGCAGTTCTAAAGAGTCTGTTCTCGCGCTCCAAGAAATTCGAGGCAGATCATCCGTTTGCCTTTGCTATAAAATACAAAGACTCCATAGTCTTCATTGGTCACATCGCCAACTATGCCTATGTGTGAAATATGGACAGTTCCGCCTTTTTCCCTCAACACCGCTGGGTCAACTTGATGTGTAAATTAGTCACTCGAAATGTTTGCTTTTTTTAATGAATGCAAATTTGTACAACACTCAAATAAAAATTTGACAACCTTTTGCGCAAGCTCAAATAAATATTAATTAAAATTCATTAAAATAAAAAGAGCATACATACTGACAACAAAGGGGCAGTTTGACAACAAACTTTGAACCAATTTAAAGTCTAATAAATTTACATTCCCTATTAAATTATAAAAGACGTCTAAATCGCATGATTGAGAAAACTGATTTACTGAAAATATGTAAAAAGTATTTTTGGAATATAAAAAATTTAAAGGTAAAAGATTACCGTTTATCTCTATCAAGTTTGTCAATTACCTTCGGCGAGGTCAATAACTATCAAGGTATGGGATCGCATTTTGACTCACCTTTCGAGCTCGACGGGCATTTGATTTGTGTTATCCATTTTTTGTGGCGAATCCTTTTCTCCTTTTTGTCGTACCTAAGCGGCTTATCAGATGATTTTGTGTTTTGTTTTCGCTTGACTTACATTTATCTTTCACACTGCACAAATGCACACATAAATTAACATTAACCGATTGGGACTCATATACATTTTTATTTTTTTTATATTTCTTATTAATTTGCCGGCCACAGACTGAGGCAAATTTGTAGATTGGACTGTGCGCAGGCGCAGCCTTTTGGCATTTGCTTTAACACATTTGTTTCTTATTTCTTATGTCTGTTATTTTTCTTATGCTGAAATAATTTATTTATTTTTTGTCGCTGGTTTTCTAATCGCGCATATAAATCAACTTAAAACTGCGAACAACTGGCAACAATTTTGAGCCAATGCGTTTGTGGAACTACTTTTATTATTATTTTTATTTTTAAATAATTCGCTGTCTTTTTTTTCATTTGTATTTTGAACTTTTATGTACTTATGTATGTGTAGTTAAATAATTTGGTTCATTGCCTGATTTATAGCATGGGAAACTGGTTCGCTTGGGCCGAAGCCGTTAAGCTTAATTGTGAATAAAAGTAATGCGATGATTGGTAAATTTAAATTTGAATAGATGTTGAAGGAGGGGAGGAATCTAAGCAAGAGCTGGCCAATTTTTATTAACACGATCAATTAATTTCAGCATTTGTTGGCAACATTATGATGGACTTTAATGAAATGCGAAATTATCGCACTGCGGGGCAATCGTGAAGACATTTAAGACCATTTTAAATAATTGATGCACATTTTCCGCTTTTACTGCTGCCTCAATTTTTCACAACACACTCGCACACACAGACTGGTCACTTTTTTCGTTGCAATTAAATTCCTGGCTAGCTGCCGTTTTTTAAAGGTAGCTAGTACCACGCAAAGCACCAAAAGCAAACAGCTACCGATTCTTTTGGCCAGATAAGAGAACACACGCGTGGGCGGGATGAAGGTAAACGGCACGCGGTGCGCAGGGTGGTGCACGGGGACAGCTTCTGAGCGGCACTGTTGGGTCAGATCACGCTGCAGTTTTTCTCCGCACGCGCTGCACAACAAGAAAATGCGAGGCGAACAAAAGCAACACGGTAAACTCTTTTGCCGCCAAATTCGTCTGTCTCGTTTGACACCAATACACAGACTGAGCGATCCTCGGCCGTGTTCGCATGCACGAACAGACGCGCGCACACTCGCTCTCACACTCTCTTTTAGTTTTTCAATCTCACTGTTGCGCTGGCTCCAAACGGCGACGCTGACTCCAAAAACAACAACGCCAAATGCAACTTCAACAACTCACAGAGTACACGAGCACGCTCTCTCACTCTCACGCGCGTGCTTGCTGTGAAGAGCAAAAATACTGGTTCAGCGCTGAGGCTGTTGCTGCTGCTACTGCTATCGAATGAGAGAAAAAATACTGGGCACGCTTGCTTGGGTGTCTTTGACTGGCTGCATGTAATTGTCGTTGTAATTGTAATTCTTGCAGCGCGCCCTCGCTTCGCTTGTGGTCAACCAAGCACAGTCTGCCCTCTGCCTCCCTCCCTCCCTTGCGTGTCCCTTTGTTAGATTCGTTTGTATTGCTTGACAAGTTTTTCTTTGTTTCATGTTCGCTTTGTGACTGGAATTTAAAGTAGGCCCCTCTGCCCCTCTCTTCACTGACCCTCTCTCCACTGATGCTCCATTCGAGCTGCAGCAACAGGCAGAAGTTGCAGCAGGTGCAGGCGCAGGCGCTTTTAAAACAAATACCACAAATGCTGCAAGGGACGTTATCTGATGGATCTGATCTGAAGTAACCCGAAACCCGTTTACACCCCAGCTGAGCCTCCACTTAGCTAATCCTAATGGCTTAGACTACTTTGTGATTCAATTAGATTCATCTCAGATGACAACTTTGAATTTAAGAAGGTTTTCCAATCTCATATCGATAATACCAATTCAAACTTTCTCGAATTTCATAATCATATTAATCTGAACATATTCCCTATATAGATATTAAGTCTTCGATCTTACACGATTCTTCCCTCTTTAAAATTAAATCAATGATTTTCAAATATTTGTTTTTTAACTTTAATTTACTTGTATTTCTTATTAACTTTTTTTTGTCTTTTGTTGTTTCATATTTGGGTCGCACGTAATCCCATCGAGGCATAACTTAGCCCAAAATTTCTTTTGTTTTTATTCCTCTTATTCGCATGTTTATTTTTAGCCTAACTAAATATTGAACGCATACAACTGTCGGCTATAAGAAGTTACAGTAAACCAAGAAATGTAATTTAACAAGAAGACTGACTTATCGAGTGGAAATAATCAATATAATATGCTCATTAATAAATAATTCATGCTGATTCTGCACTAACTAACTGTCAGTCTTTTCTAAGAGGTTATAAGATGAAGTTCGTCTTATTGCTCCCAATACTTCTTGGTAAGTGCTGGTTATTGAAATTTTTACTCAAGATCACAGTTTCTCTCTCTTACGATATTTTGTAGCTCTATCAGAAGCAAGAACTTCAAATTGCAAAAGAACCTTGCCCTTTCTAGAAGTTTGTGCTTTCTTCGGCTGTTACTTAAACATAGCTCAAAGGGATATGGAATATCTAAATTGTGATCGCGCCCTGAGAGGAAAACTTCGTAAGAATCGTAATGTTATCGAGTTGCCTTAATAATTTTACTAACTTTGAAAGAAAAATTAATTTTACAGCCTTGCAGTTCATTTCGGAGGGAAAATGTAGTGAATTGCTCATACCAAAGTGTCACGAATTCGATTTCAAGTGAGATTCGGAAGAATCTCAAGAATATAAATTGGAATTTATTAAAGTTTTTAAAATAATGATTATATAATGGAATGAGTGTAGATAGATTACTATTCTTAGCCTAGAACTTGACGATATGTCCTGTGAAGTAGACCGCATGCTGGTCGCGAATGATAAACACAAACGGATGATCGGCCACAAAGGTCTTGGGATCCAATGGAAGGGACATGGGCACGCCAGCAGCATCTATAATGGGATATAGGGATTACTAAACTGAAGAAGCATGCTTTTATCATGGGCGGATCTACTTACAACTGATGCCTGCTGCCTCGCAGCCAATCTCATTGACATCGATGAAAGTCTTGTGCTGCAACTTCGTGATGCGGGTGCCAATGGGCGACTCATCGAAGAGGTTGCTGAAATCAGCTGCCGCCGAGAACATGGCATTGATGCCCAGCTGCAGAAGAGATATTTTAGAGAAGGCCTTAACTTTAAGCTTACAGCGATCGCTTACCTTGTTTAGAGTGGGCTTGAGATCCGTGTCGAACTCGAACTTGAACTTGGGTAAATAGACGGCGACACTTTGCCACTGCCAACGCTCCTCGAGCAGCTTAAAGTCGACGCCCTTGAGCTGCTGCTCCAGCTGCTGGAGGCCCGTGCGCTTGTTGGGCAGAATGAACCACATGGTCATGTTGATGTTCTCGAAGAAGAGCTCAATTGCCTTGGCATCTAGTTCCGGGTAGTCGGCGTAGTAATACCAATTGTCAGCGAACATTGTGGGCACTTGGACGGCTTGGGTCTCGCTTATCCAGAAGTCGCGATCCTTGGTGTCCTCGTCGTTGAAGGGACGAGCCCAGCGGGCCTTGAAGTAGATGGCATTAATGAGTGCCACATTCGTGTCGGGCTCCAGTTTGTCCACGACATGCTCAATCTTGTCCTGCGTCTTCTGCTTCACCCAGTTGTTGATGTGCTGCACAGCTTGCGATTCCTGTTCAAAGTTGAGCCCTTCCACTTCGGAGTCGAAGTACTTTTCAGCCACTTCGCGGAAATGTGGCGCCACCTTGAGATTCTCTCGTGTGTAGACCTTGTTGGCGATCTCCAGCACCGTCTTGGACTTGATGTAGGAGTGCAACAGGCGGTGGTAGCTCTCGGCCAGCCCATCTTTGCTCTCTTGCGCCGAGGCATGCAACGTCTTCTGCAGCTCCGTTGCCGTCTTGCCCTCCGCCCCGTAGTAGGCCAGGCCTAAAGCCAGCTGCACGGATACCGGCGAGATGATCACATTCTCCTCCTGACGATCGGTGGCCAAGGTCTGAAAGAGTTCTGTGGCAAACAAGTTGCGCTCCTTGATTGTATTTGCCACACAAAGCAGTGGCAACAGCAGCTGCAAGACAACTGGAAGTCATTGATCATTAAACATAAGTCGGACACTGCACTGCACTGCACTGGGATGGATCGACTTACAGCTCAGCCAGTTGTGGTAGTTCATTGCGCCTGCGTTGACACCTCGAGACTAAAAGTGAAAAGGCTGTAGAACCTGTCATTTATAGCTGCGCCAGGAATCGGAATCACGACGCGGCAGCGGCAGCGCATGCGCTTTGCATTTCAAGTGGAGCAACAACAACAATAAAAGGTAAATGAAAAGCAACAGAAAAAGAAAACGAAAAGAAAAAGAAAGGCTGGGCAGCAGAAGGAATCGTGCATTTGCTTCTGGGCTATTCTCGTTCTGAGTGTGAGAAATACTGGGAACACTCTCACACTCTGTCTCTCTCTCTCTCCCGTACGTTCGCTGAGAGTAAAGTGCACTTGAGTTCGCCGATTTGTGTCTTTTGCACTTGTCTCCCACTGTTTGTGTGTTTGTGTATTTGTGTTTGTGATTGAGCTTGAGTGCTTCGCTGTTGTTGCTCAAAGGGCTCGACACGGATTCGATTCACTCGTCTGTCAAATTGAAGCTGTGCACAGTGTGAGCCACAGATCGTTGCCAGATCCGAGTACGAGTTGTTGCCTGCGCATTATTTT
>JBAMBL010000616.1:0-48433 GCA_037043405.1 Drosophila subquinaria
GACTGCGAATAATAGTTATGAGTTTAAAAAAATCAAAGCACCCAAAAAGCGTCCCAGAAGAGTGGGAAAAACAGACATATGGTATTTTTGAACGCCAAATTCGAAAACAGGATGAACTTTTATTTTCAATTTTTATAAAAAAAATTATTTTTAATTAAATTAGAATTAATTTAAATGATAAAAATCAAAAACAATTATTATTTTTCAATTTTTATATAAAAATTAAGCCCCAACTCTTATTCGCAATTTTTATTATAAAAATTGACGAAGAATAACGCTTATTTGTTGATTTTTATTATAAAAAACTGAAAATAAAAATCAAATCGAAATATCTTTTGAACCAAAGAAGCCACATCATATATAGACCTATATATATGATCTACGCATCAATACCTTTCAGTTGATGTATTATATATGTATGTACCAATGCATATACACATGAGAATATGCATATTTTATTATTTCCTTAGATACTTGCCCAGACTCAAAGATTTTAATGTTCATATGGTATTATATTTTTTATTTGTTCAATTTAAGGAACATGATTTTTTTTAATGATTCGGAGGATAGGTTGCACCTTAAGTCCGTCATTACCAGCTTTAGAGCAGAAAATGCCCTTTCCACTGATACCTGTGTAGCAGGCACGGAATGAAGTACCTTAGCCAGACGGTACAGGCGTGGATAAGTGTACTTTTTTTCCTCCCAATAGTTCATTATGTTAACATTAACATCAATTGGTTTTGGCGAATACCCATGAATTTCAATGGTTGCCAATCTGAGCTCCGGTTCGTCCTCTTCCTCAGAGTTTTCACCTTCGGATTCCACCTCAATTGAGTTCAAAAACTCATTCAAAAGTGAGCATGTGCTTTGCGGTGTTTCTTGAATGCCATTATCCGGTTGATCCGACGATGTCTCCGAGCCTTCTGATGAAACCCGTATTTTTTTAATTTGATTCTTCTGATAAATAAAAAAAAACATAAAAATGTATTATATATGGAAAGCGTCATTAAGCTTACCTGCTTGTTAAATGCAAGTATTTTGCGCATCAATTCTACCAGTTAGCTGAAGGGGATTCTTAAGAATTATTGGCCAAATACAAAAAAGCGCTCAAGAACCCATTGGTTGTAAGTTTTTCCTCCCGATTCTCCAAGCTATTGGCTAAATCGGCACTATGAATATTGCTACTCATAGACTTTATCATAAGTTTTGTTTCAAGAAATAGCTTGTAAAAGTCCCCAAAATAAAGCTGTTCCTTTTGCAACTTTTTGGTTGCAGAAATCAGGCTCCAGCACAGACAGCAGCACTGTAATGTCAGCCCATTGCTTATCTGTTAGCTGTTGGTTTTTAGGCAAGTGTTCCGAACAAACTCCTCGTATATGCATACACTTTTCAGCATTTCATACGTTGAGTTCCACCTTGTGGGCACGTCTGTGATAGGCAGGGGTAGAGCCGCTGTTGAAATTGCAAGTCTAAAAGAAAAAAATTAATCTCTGTTTCATTAAAGTTCCTCATTTTTACCTGAACCTTGGTGTTCGCAATGTTTTTACAAGCTTTCGTGCAGTTGTAGCAATATCATTCCTTGCGTCTACATTCAAAAAGTCTTTTACGGCTAGTTGCATCGAGTGAGGCAGTATCAATGTCTTAAATGGTGCAGAATCAAATAGTTGAAATCGGCACTTTTTCTTCTGTCACCAATTGAACGCAGGCTTTTTTCACATCGCTTGAAGACATACTGATTGCAAATTTCTTTTTCTTTAGAGGATCTACTTTCTCCTGGTCCTGCTCAGTCGTGAGATCGGCATGACACCCAGTGAATATGTCTCTTTAAATTTGTGAAGTACTTGCCCTTAAAGCAACGCTTACAAATTTTGCACACCGACTCATCTGGTTTTGATTTAATATCAAAAAATTCACGAACTATAGCGTCACGTTTACGACCCATTGCAAATTTCTTTTAAAAATCAGATATTATTCTTATTTTTGAATTTTTTGAATAAAAGTTATAATCGCTACGGTCGCTGTAAGAAACTGAACTTAACTGAGCTGAACTGAACTGAAACCAATGTAGACAAAAAGCTGAACGATGCTGCGTTAACCACCGCACGCTGCGTTCGTCCGTCAAATCAGAGTTCTAGAAAGTAGACTTTCTTGCAGTTTATCCAGGTTGAAGTGGTAGGCAAAAGATTTTACACATAATTATTATTAAAATATTATCATATACTCATGTGTATATGCATTGGTACATACATATAATACATCAACTGAAAGGTATTGATGCGTAGATCATATATATAGGTCTATATATGATGTGGCTTCTTTGGTTCAAAAGATATTTCGATTTGATTTTTATTTTCAATTTTTATAATAAAAATCAACAAATAAGAGTTATTTGTCAATTTTTATAATACAAATTGGAAATAAGAATTGGGGTTTATTTTTATATAAAAATTGAAAAATAATAATTATTTTTGATTTTTATCATTTAAATTAATTTTAATTTATTTAAAAATAATTTTTTTATAAAAATCAGCCAATAACTCTTATATTTTAATTTTTTGACAAAAAACTTATAAGAGTTACAACTTTACGTTTGAACTAATTTATATTTTACTAATAACATACGTACATATGTATGTATATACATTTGATCACCATTTCTTTATAAAAGTTAGTAATCTCTTATTTTTCTTTTATAAACAGAACTTTGTTTTACAAAGTTTATAGATAACCGTTCTTTTATTTTTCTTTCATTTTTAATTGGTTTAGGTAAGCTACTTTTAAATTTGATTAGATACTAGGCTGCAAGTCCACTTTGTTATATTTTTATATAAATACATGTATCTCGTCTTAGGATAGAATCAAAAATCGCTAGTAGTGGAAAGTCATTGGTTGCCTAGAGTTCAGTATTTGATATATCAATTTACCCTGCGTATAAATGTAAGACAATACATTATTCGTACATTTATATTTTTTATTTATTTAAATCTGGTTAAATTTCCATGCGAATTTTGTTGTTTATCATAAGTTGATATCCAAATTTACTGGCCATATTATTTTTGATCAAAATGCCATTCTTAATTATTATTTTTTTAAGAAAATAGCACGCTTGTTGACTGAAATTTTTCTACGAAATTGTAAATGCATAAATTCTCTGAGTGTAGAGATTCTATATTTAAAAGTTTATGTTAATTTATCGAGAATGATTCGCTAATTCCATTTGTGAATCTTAATGAATACACGCTTTGACTTTTTTTTAATAGTTTTGTTTATTAATTTGAGTGTAAAATCAATGGAGGGCAGTGTTTAAAATATCAATCTTGAAATATGTACTATTGCTAGTTATAAGTAGAAGTGTGTGCACTTATTTTGTGCAAACAATAACAGTGCAGTATCTTGTGCCGAATTACTCATACATACAACAAACAAAGTCGGATAAACTCGAGCGGGATATGACGGCATAGTTGAATATTTAGCTCAGGCTCTGGCATGTCTAGATATCATCAAAGCAAACTTTCTTTGTTGTTTATCGTTTCGTTTGTGGGGGTTGCTTGGAGTCGGATATGGAATTGGACTTGAACTTGGCCTGGTGCGTCACACGTGTTTACAAATCGTTAACAAAACTAAGCCGCATTAGCCATGCCTGTTGACTCCGTTCTAGGGAGGGTAACATAAGTGAGCAGCTGATGCAAAAATTTCATGCAGACCTTATATTTAACAATAGACAAATGCCAAATTAGAAGCTTAGCAAAGCAATTTCAGTTTTCAAGGCAATTCTCAAAGTAAGCCAAGTGAGCTGCTTAATTGGCAAAAGCTGCTTACGAGACGCCCACAAGCTTCGAGCATAGCTAGAGTTTGTAATATAAGCTGGAAATGTGCTAAAGTCAATATGGACACGCCCACACAATTGTAGGAGACCTAATAATGGGCAGTTGACTCGCTTAAATCACGTCTCTGACCGTTGGAATCTGCTGTTAATTACTTGATATTAATTTTGTAGTAGTTGAGTATGGATGGAGCTAGAAACAGGATCCCAGTTCAATGCTTGTCCTTTGGCGAATGTCGTGCAACTGAAAGTACTCGTAATTAATGTCGTTGTGTGGTTTGAAGGGTTAACAGCCACTCGACATGTGTGTGTGTGTGTGTGTGTGCCGTACTTTGATGTGTGCCACATTGTTCGAAAGTCTTGCCTGAATGTGATAATTAAATGTCGTCAATTTGCAAGGGCTTAGCTGATAATTTATAATAAATTTGCCCATGGAAATTGTTGTTGTTGTTGCCATGCAACACAAATGCATTTTCACCATGCAACCGAAAAAAGGTCACCCTTTGATTTATGTGCAAAGCCGTCGCTTGAGCAGCTGCAACTGACATTGCATATTTGCCGCATGGAAAGTGGGAGCACAGGCTGGACCTGGAGTCTGTTCTGGGCCCTGATATTGTCCATGTTTGCACAAAATATTGCGCATACGTCACATACACACACCCATACACACACACAGGGGACAAGGACTAGCTACCAATTGCTGCTTGAGCTTTTGGCTTTGTCCTTTGCCTTTTTGCGGCATAACGCGCGGTTAAGTGGCCATAATGTGTGCCTTTATGGGCTCGGTCGGTCGGTCGGTCGGTCGGTCGCTCGGTCGCTCGGTTGCTTTTCGCTTGCAGCCCTCGTCCTGGCCTGGCCTGTCCTTGGCCAGGTCTTATTTTAATTCCCCGCCGTATTTGCTGAGCTGGCATTGTTGTTGAATTATGTTATGCCAGGCGCATGTTGATTTTTATATTGTTTTTTTTTCTTCTTTACAGTCCGTTCCTGCTGTTGTTTGTTGTTGTCTCTGTCCGTCCGTCCGTCCGTGTTTAATGCATGATAAGCGGCCTGGTCAAAATATTTGGCGCTGGCATGTTTGCTCAGTTGTTTACGGATAATCCAGTTTTATTGTTTAATAAGTCATGTCGGACTGTCGGCCTGCCTGACTGTTGACCACGTTAGCGACTCGTTAGCTTGCTGACAGGATATGATACTCAGGATACTCGCATGGCACAATGTAGTATAGTAAATTCAAGCAGCGAAGCGTGTTTTACATCAAAATGTAAAAATCGACATTAACGGGTCTGTTCCGAATCCTGAAAACCAGTCGAATTACCACAATACGAGTTGATTTCCGTTCCGAATTCCGAAAATCGACAATAACTGTCGTTTAAAAAATGTGTGCTGTAAAGTCACCGAATTTTAAAGTAAATACCATTTAAAGCACATTTTTAGAATCGTTTAAAATCACTACTTATAATAATAATAATAATAATAATAACATCACTACTACAACTTTAAACAGGTAAAGTATATTTTAAAAGAATTTTTTATAAGCATCTATAAAATATTGCATGAAAAACAAAACCGAGCTCTTCTGAATTCCACTTTAATTTTTGTTATTGATACCAACTCTCCCAATCGAAAGCTGCTAGAGTTGCATAATTGAATAAGAAAATACGAACAACAAAGTTTTAGTCTGGTTTAGCTTCTATCTGCCATATTCGAATGAAATAATTAAAATAAATTTTAGAAACGTTTTTGAAACCGAGCCCGAAACGTAAAAACCAGCCCATTTCTGTCGGAATTGGGAACAGGTAATAGTAAAACGTTCGTTTTTGTTTCGATTTTACTTTTTGAAATCTTTCGAATTTCGGAACAGGCCTGAAATCGAGTTCTCGTTTTACGTATCTTATTATAATAGCAATAAACAATAACAATAGATCAAGTTTTCCCAAACAAAAAATTTAAAAGAAAACAAAATTGTAAATATAAAATAAACGCGTAATTTTTGACTTGTAAAATTGATAGGTCCAATATCAGACCAGCTTCAAACTTTCATTACTTTGCTAAATTTGATAATTTTGATCATGGTTTGGCCTCCAAATTCATTCTTCAAACAATTTTTACATCATCTCATCTTGTGTTTTCAAAAATTCCATGTTTTAAATCTTAAGCTTTAACTTGCCGTCCACTTCTTATGTCATAATTTAAATAAATCAACACTTTAAACTAGATTCTGACACGGTTCATTATTTTTTTGTGGAAAATAATGCCAAAATGAACAATTTGTTTGACTAGTATAATTTCTATGTCAATGGTGTGAACAACTTCTAGTTTTTAAAACTTGGCCAAAACTGAACAGATATCCAAGCGGAATGTCATTTGCATTCAAATATAATTAATTAATTATGGAGACTTCGAGTTAGGGAACTTTTATTTTTAATTTTTTAAAAGTAACTAAAATTTCATTCATTCATAAATACATTTCAAATTGCAAACTTTTCTTGCTATTTTCATCAAAAAAAAATTCGAGTTTTTTCAAGACCTATCTTAGCTTTATCGTTTTTTTGTATCCAGAAAAAGTTCCAGATTCAAATGACATCATAATTAATTTTTCATTTTTTAATATTATGAAATCTGTTTTCGATGAGATACCATATTTTCAGCCACTTCAATTTTTTTTTGTCCAGTTTCGAATTTCTTAAAAACTATGTTTAAATATTTCTTAAAGCGTTAAAGCATTTTAAATACACGTGCTGGTGCCATGGTAAATATTCTTGCATTGATGCGCTGACACTACGAACATCTTTCCTATAGCAATTTCACGAGCCAATACAATCGTTGATGCAATACTCTATCATATTGCGTTTCCATATTTTAATGTACATCAATAATACATATCCATAATACAAATAATACAAATTAAATAGATCGAGTTAAAGTACTTGAAAATCGCTATTGCGAAAATCGACCTGTTGATTTTTCTATGTAGTCTAATTCTCAACTTTGGAATTCAAACAATTTAATAAATTTAATTAATTGATTAATCAATTTTTAAAGCAGATCTTATTTGGCATATGGCTGAAAGTGTCTCATTTCCCAAGATTTTCAATGTAATTGAGGAAGCAATTGACATTGCTAAATGGCCAATTATAAAGCTGTCTTCAGTCGAATTGGAAATACACTTATATCTGCAATGGGAATCCGCCTCTTACCTAACATTCTATTGTCATGAAGCAATTTGGCAAATTATAGGCTACTCTAATGCCTATTGCCAAGGGACGATTGGCAAACGCCTTCGAGTCTGTCAATGGCGTCAATTGGCGAAATAAAAGACGTTTGCCGAGCACTTTGTGGGCACAGTTTCAAGTGGTATCCGGGCCCTCAAGCACCCAGACTCGGCCAAGTTAAGCAAGAATGACAGAAAACGAGGATGTTGCTTTAGTTGCAATCAATGTGCGCATTTGGAGATACTTTGCCGTGCTCTTTCCAACTGCCCAGAGCAACTGGCGGAAATACGCGTTTGTGTTGCCCGTTTGCCTGATGAACGTGATGCAATTCCTCTACTTGGTGGAGATGTGGGGCGATCTGCCCGCCTTCATACTCAATCTATTCTTTTTATCGGCCATTTTCAATGCCTTGATGCGCACCTGGCTGGCCATATGGAAGCATGAGGAATTTGAGAGATTTCTCCATGAACTGACGTATTTGTACCGGCAGATTGAGACATCGGGAGATGAGTATGCTCTACGCATCCTGCTGGAGGCTGTGCGGGCAGCACGTCGCATTGCGATCTTCAATTTGTCGGCTGCCACTCTGGATATTACTGGTGCATTAATTTTTACGCTGTTCCGCCAGCAGCGCGGTAAGCGAACCTTGCTGCAACGGATGCAATTCCACTAATAACTTCCTGTTTCCTGTGCCTCTAGTGCATCCCTTTGGCATAGCTCTGCCCCTGGTGGACATGCAGCGCACTCCAACTTATCAGATTTTTTATGTACTGCAAACGCCTCTTCCCTTTGTGCTCTCCATGATGTACATGCCTTTTGTCAGTCTGTTTGCTGCTTTCGCGCTCTTTGGCAAGGCGATGCTTCAGATTTTGGCCTACAAATTGTCGTGCATTGGGAGACTGGAGGAGGAGGAGCAACGTTATCAGATGCTGACTGCCTGCATAAGTTATCACATTACTATTATGGGGTATGCTTATCGCTGTAAGCGGTACTCAATCGAGTACCGATTGAAAGATATAACTTTAACTAAGAAAAGTGCATTCTAAGATTTCTTCTAGCTCCCCTGGCTCATTAGAATGATTGCAGCGGATGGGGCCGTTGGAGCCTTTTGATCAAAATTATTTACTTTATAATATTCTTATCTAAGAAATGCAAAAAATACTACTTCAGATAAGTTTGCCTTCTTCTTTGCCCGTTTGTGTGTGTGTGTGCTTGTATCACAGCGTTGGAATAACATAGATGTTTTGATGTGGAATTATTATCTATCTTAATTCTAGAAAAATTTTCCTTACGAAATTTTGAAATAAAACCGTTAGCGAAGCGGCTTATATTGACACGCTCTTAGTTTCCAAGTAACAATATGGATTATATATCCCTGGAAAGTTATTTTTTATGGCTTAAACTTGCTTAAAATGTAAATTTGTTCTTCTTTGTTTTTGAAAGAATATTTCATATTTTTAAAATTACAATCGTTCTTCACAAAGCTCGATTTCACAAATCTTGGAGCAAGTAAATGCTTTCGTCACTAGCCATTTACCTTCTAATGAAGTATACTTATATTAATATTTATATTAATATATTTACATTAATATTTCAATATCTGTATTACTTTATATTTATATATGTATGCCCCTTTCCATCTCTACCTGTCCCTTTCTGTTTATCACCCTTTCTTTTAGCTATATTAGGAAGATGAATGCTCTAGTCACTAATATTTTGGGTGCCGAAGCGATCATATACGGTTCTATCATCTGCTTGCTGCTCTTTGACTTGAATATTGTAAGTATATTTATATTATGAGATTAATATTTATATTAGTGCTTGGATTTTTGTAAAGTAACTAAGCTCTGTTGTCCACAGATGAGTTCGTACACTCAAATGATCTCCATAGTCATGTACATTGGCACAATGCTCTATGTGCTATACACCTACTACAATCGTGCCAACGACTTGGTCATTGAGGTGCGTTGTTGGTCAGTTCGTTTGGAGTTAGCTTATTTCAATTAGAAAATCTTTCACAGAGCGCGCTTGTCTCTCAGGCTGTTTACAATGTGCCTTGGTACGAGTGTGGGATGCGTTTTCGGAAAACTCTCTTGATCTTTTTGATGCAGACGCAAAGGCCTTTGGAGGTGAGTGGGGAAGAGGATGTGTCATGTCCTTTTAGATTGGCATGCATTTCATTTGGCAGATTTTAATCCTGCCTTTATATGTGCGCTCCATTTCATCTTTCGTTACGATTCGGTTTGTTTCGTTTCGTTTCGCTTTCAGATAAGAGTTGGCAACGTTTACCCCATGACTTTGGCCATGTTTCAGAGTCTGTTGAATGCATCCTATTCGTACTTTACCATGCTGCGTGGCGTGACCAACAAATGAGCTGGAAGCCAAAACTTTTTGGCCATGCAACAAGGCTTGCTTTGGAGTTTGGGGCCAACTGGCAATCTGAGTAATGCAAAAAGTTGTTGTACTCGTTTTATCCGGCATTTGCATATGCTTCTAGTTTGCATAGTTATTCTGAAAGGATTTAATCTGGCTGTTTGTATTCTCAACTGTAGTGTTCGCATGTAGACACACTCATAGTTGTAGCTAAAGTTGTATTTGTAGTTGCAGGCAAATAGTTTGTTGCATTAAGGCAATGTTATGTTTTGTTTACTTTAAATCCTTTGTATGCGTAGAAATGCCTCGCTTAGTTGCTGTAAAAGGCGAATATTTAGTAACTGATACTTAAAATTAATGCAGACATAGATCGAAGGAATATAAATCAAACTGGTTTGTATTGTAGAATAATTTAGCACGGCCTTAAAGTAGTCAACAATAAATGAATAATCAAATTACCCAAATTAATCAGATTAAGAAAATTCATTTGACATTGTTGCATACTTTCGGGTTACGCTCGAATTTGAATTTATGTATTTTCTATGTTGGTATGCGCTTTTTAATTAAAACCCGTAAAGCTGTTTTGCACAACTAGTTGTCTAGAAATTTAATTAACATTAGTCATGTCCTTTATTATGCAAATAAACAGCATCCGCAGAAGCAAAAACAACAACAACAGCAAACAGGCCGACAGCGCTTTGTGCCGGGAACAATAACAACTTAATTTAAAATTCATTATAACTGACACCAACTAGTTAAACAATTGCCAGGCAGCAGCAAAATGCCCAACAACAAAGGACAATAACTAAAACAAGAAAACGGCAACAACAACAGTAAAAACAACAGCTTGAATATTGAAATGAGCGCGCTCGCACTTGAAATAGGCAAATAAACTTCAAAGGCAGAACGCTGAAGGACTACACACTGTGTCCTGGCTCTGTCTCCTCCAGGCCTCTTGGCCTCCTGGCGAGCTCATAAATAACGGCAGTCAGCAACGTCGGAAGGCGGCAAAACCGCGTCGCTTGGGGCATTTGGCTGGGGCTCGAGTGGCGTATACTTAATTTTATTATGAGGTGTCAAGTGGGCCGTCGACTTTGCAGCGGTGGACGCCTTTTGGCCTTTTGTTTGTGTAATTTATGTTGTTGCCATTTGCTGGCAGGTGAGCGCCTACCACTACACTACCATTCCACTACAGAGGCGTGGCCCAGTGAGGCAGTAGGCGTATCACTTACCACCTGCGGTTGCTGCATGCCATATTGGCAAAATGTAAACTTCCTTTAGGCATTTACTTTTTTACCCTGACACCGCCTGCATTTCGTAGTTGTGATTTTTATGGCCAACAAAAAGAGAAATATGCAAATGCCACAGGAAGTGTAACTGCGACACAAACACCCCACAGACAGTTGTTCTGTCCTGACTTGAATCCTCGTTGTCTGTGCGCTGCATAAAATTAACAAGTTTCGTCGTCTGCTTCTCCCCCCAACAAAGGCAACTTTGGTAAAAAATGTTTCATTAGAGCCATGGTCATGGCCATGAGCATGTTATTTACCAACAGCTGACATTGCCACCACTTCTACTTTCCCTCTCACTCTTCCTTTCCCTCTCTCTTTGTTTCTCTTTCTCATCTCTTTCTATTCGGCTGCTGGCTTTGTTGTGGCGCGGCATCAAAGGTGGCGCTGTTTTATAATTGAATTCATATGCATCAATGGAAGCGGCAACAGCAGCTACACAGCAGCCATAACATTAAGCTCGTGGTTGGACTGAGCTGAGGCGTCCCTTCACCCAAAAAGGGGCAAATGCTCACAGCACTTTCCTCTCGTGTGTTGTAGACTCACCGCCATTTGGCGGCATTTCATTTAAATGGATTTTCAATTGCGGTTGGAACATTTTGCATAAATTGCTGTAATGAGTTTATATCATGCCCTGCGCCACGACAAGTGGCTTCGTTTGGCTCAGACCTCGCTCAGTCCACACTCTGCCCTCCCCTGGCTCATTTGCAATTGTCAACTGGCTGTCAGCTGTGGAAGTTATATTGACAGTTTGTTTTTGCTGTTAATTTTAATTGTGGCATTTTGTTTCCAGCTCAATGCCAACATTTGATGGCATGACGAATGGTATTTCATTTTGGCAACAGAAACTTTGCTGAACTTTTCTATGATTTGTGGCTTCAGTTGCTCTGCTTTTTTTTCAATTCGAATATAATTTCTAAGAACAATTATTGTTAAAATACAATTTAAATCAAGATTATTTTATTGCGTCATCTCTTAAAAATAATAACAATAGCATTAACTTACTAAATAGGACGATTAAATAATTTATAGCTACTTAGTGTGCTCAAGCAATTAATATTTTTAGTTCAAATCTTTTTTAAAAATATGCAATGTTCAATGCTCAGTCGAAAATTGTCACCATGCGTATTACACTCATTGCAATTGTAGTCGTTCTTATTTGGATAACCGTTAACCCGAATTACAATGTAAGTTACTAGATATAACATAAAGCCGGAAAGATATATTTTTATTTTTGTTTTTCAGGAAGCTGTCTTATTTATTATTATTATTATTATTTGGGGGGGAGCCTGCACCGCGACCCTTTTGGATCTATTGTGCCCCCTTCTGAGCTTATAGCTCATCCATCAATCCGATCTCTCGCACGAAGTCGAGGATTTTGGTCGGATTGAGGTATACAATGTCCCCAATAGGTATGACATATTTCCCTAGAAGACTACATCTGCGTCTAGATAGAGCAGTGCATTCTGCTAGTATATGCGATGAGGATTCCTCCTCACAGTTGCAGAAACGGCAGGTTCTACTCCTTACAATGCCCAATTTGGATAGGTGACTTCTCAGTCTACAGTGCCCTGTCAGCAGACCGGTTAGTATTCTGAGTCTGTTCTTTCCTAGTGAAATTGCCTGCTTGAACCGCTTAGGGTTGTAGCTGCCTAGGAGGTGTTTAGCTTGTCTGAGACCTGTGGTCTCAGACCAGTGCGACTGCTGAAGTCGTCTCTCTTCATTACGTAAGTACTCTCGAATTGTGTGACTTCCAATTCCACAAAACGGTTCAGGACCTATTAGGGGTCTGCTAGCCCCCATTCTGGCTAGTTTGTCAGCCATTTCATTCCCTGCTATATCCATGTGACCTGGGATCCATCTTAGGGTTAGCCTATTATGCAATCCCAGTTGGTTCAGCTTGATTCGTACCTCGTACACTACTTTAGACGTTATTTTCGCCTTATCGAGTGCATGAAGGGCTGCTTGGCTATCGGATAGAATGGCTATATCCCTATTCCGATAGTTCCTATTGAGATTAAAATCAGCACACCTCCCTATTGCACATACTTCAGCTTGGAAGATACTGGTATATGTTCCTAGGGATTCATGGTATGATATCCGAGGGCCCACAACTCCAAGTCCTGTGCCTTGGTCTGTGAGAGATCCATCGGTGTACCATTTTATGGTGTGCTGTCTCATAGGATGGACCTCATCAAGTGTTGTCCATTCTCTCTTGCTACTCAGGTTCACTTCGAAATTCTGCTCGAACGTATGTACGGCTGTCATCTCGTCCCTTGGTTGCATAAGCAAGGGGAGATCACCTGATAGCAGTTCTGCGTCTCTTAGACTAAGGATGTGACTACTTCCAACTCCATCCCGTGCCATCCTTAGAAGAGTCGCTCTTTGGTGTAGTCTGATGACCACATGGAGTGGCGTGAGCTCCATTAGAACTTCAATGGCTGCTGTCGGACAGGTGCTCATAGCCCCTGTCATACATACGCAGGCCATTCGTTGAAAGTCTTTGCAACTGTTTCTTGACGGTGATGAGTTGTGCTCTATCACCCCAGGCTATTGCTCCGTATGTGAGCATTGGCCTGACTACCATTAAGTATAGCCATCTGATTATCTTCGGTGATGTGCCCCATGATTTCCCGGCTATACTGCGACATGTGTAAAGTGCTCTAGAGCACTTTGATATCGCGTTCTTTACATGGGAGCCGAAGTTTAATTTGCTGTCAAAAGTGACTCCTAGGTACTTAACCTCCTTACTTGTTTCTATTATGCTGTTTGACAGCCTTATTTGCCTCATTCTCTGCAGCTTGTACCTTTTGGTGAAGGGAACGATGACCGTCTTGGCTGGGTTGAGGTTGAGGCCTACCTCTCCACACCAGTCACTCGTTATCCGCAAACCTGATTGTACAATGTCACAGAGTGTTTCTTCGAATTTGCCTCGTGCTATGATGACAGGAGCTGATTTAGCGTAGCCTCATCGAATTCCATAGCCGGCAAGTTTCTGGAGTAGTTCATCTACTAAGCATATTCTAAAGTAAAGGAGACAAAACACCCCCTTGAGTGACAACCTTTTGTGGTTGTGACAGTAACAGTGTTATCTTGAACTGTTGCCGTGGCTTGTCTAGACGCCAGCAGTGAGGAAATCCATCTGCTAGTGGTTGTGTCTAGGCCCCTCCTGGTCAGGGCAGCCTGGACAGCACCGTGAGATGTGTTGTCGAAAGCACCCTCTATGTCCAGAAAGGCGCAAATGGCCACCTCCTTATTATCAACCACTGTGCTTAAGGTGCGGTGTAGCTGATATAGTGCCGTATCCGTGGATCGGCCTGCTCTGTATGCATGCTGCATTGGTTGCAGCGGAGTTTGCATCAGAAGAGTACTTCTTATCTTGTAGTCCACCAGCTTCTCCATCTTTTTCAGCAAAAACGATGTTAAACTGATGGGTCTGAAGGACTTGGGGCTGGTGATATCTTTCTTCCCTGCCTTGGGGATGAAGACCACCCTAGCTCTACGCCATGCTCTTGGTATATATCCGAGTGCAAGGCTACTAATCATAATCCTTCTAAGAATGGGGAGGAGTATGCCCTGCCCTTGCTGTAGAAAGGATGGTGATATCATGTCTAGGGCTGGCGATTTATAGGGCTGGAATGTACCAATTGCCCATTGTAACCGTTCTGTTGTGACTGTCGACTTGGCGATTTTCCAGTCGGCAGACACTGGCCTAGACATGTTTCTTGCATCGACTGTATCTTCTTGTACCGGGGTACTTCCCGGGAAGTGTGTCTCAAACAAGAGCTCTAGTCTCGCTACACTACTGTTAGTGAAGGTGCCATCCCTTCGTTTCAGAGCTAAATTTGCCTCAGGCGTACGTTTTTGAAAGTGCCCTGTGGAAACGGGCACCTTCGGTTGTACTCTCTATACTTTCGCAGAACTCGCGATAGTTCTTCCGTTTGGCCTTTCTTATCTCCTTATTGTAGGAGGTCAGGCTTTCACGGTAAGAGTCCCAAGTCCCGTCTCTTTTCGCCCCATTGAAGAGGCGACGGGTGATGATTCGTAGTCTCTCAAGGCTTTCGTTCCACCAAGGTGCGTCCGTTTCTATGCGCTTCCTTCCAAAAGGACAGCTTTCTTCAAATGCATTTGTTATGCTGCTGTTTATATTGCCTACAACTCTTTCTAATTCCAATCGTGTACGGGGTATACCCATCTCTTCATTGGAGAGATTGAGTTGTAGGGTCGTTTTAAATTTGTCCCAGTTTGTTTTCCTAGGGTTACGGGCTGGTGCGCTACTGTCTGTGTTGACCTGCAGCTCAAAGAGGATGATTCTATGGTCAGACATAGATTCCTCCATGGAGACATGCCAGTTGCTTAGGTGTGGCTTAAGGCACCTACTTATCAGGGTGATGTCTAATCCTTCTTCCCTGATTCTAGTTACGAATGTCGGTGTGGCACCGACATTTCCAATTTCTAAATTATATCTAAATATAAAGTCAAGAAGGTACTCACCTCTTGTGTTTGTGTCTGTGCTTCCCCAGACCACATGATGAGCGTTGGCATCACACCCGATGATCAGGGGGAGCTTCTCCCTGGCGCAATGTTCTGCCAGTCCAATGATCTCCTGTGGCGGACAGGCTTCATCGCCGGCGAAATACGCCGAGGCCACCACGGTGGTACGGGTGTTTCCAGCCGTCTGCACTGCTATTGGCACGCAGTCCCTGCTTAGGAATTCTGAAAGGATGGTATAATTAATACAATTCCTCACCATTATACATGTTCTAGGTACCGGGTCTCTTTGGTCCCAGATTACCTTTGCGTCCGCTGTGTACAGGCCTTTGATGCCATTGTTAACCCATGGCTCCTGTACTAGAGCTAGCCCGAGGTGTTGGGTGGTGAACATCCTGGCTAGGACGGCAGAGGCCGCCTTCGCACGGTGGATGTTCACCTGTCAGCTGTCTTATTTAAGATAACAAACGCTGTTTGTGAGACTTACAATGAATCGTGGGCTCTCATTCATAAATGTCGATTGAGTGCAATAAGACGACCTTTAATTTTAATGGAACTATCCTTCATCCTGCTTACAATATGGCTCTCAAAGGTCAAGTTTTAAAGAAAGCAAGTGGATACGAGCCATGGATCCTGAAGGCATCCATTGATATATGTCGCTTTGTCGTCAACAGCGAACTTTAATCATTCCTGCCCTTATAATGTAAGTAGTACTGTTAAAATATTTTAAATATATATTTATTTAGAATTAATTTAACACAGGGAACCCAATTAGTCGGAGGAGTATATCCTCGGTATGAGTTATTACGACTTCCTTTCCCGACTTCTTCATTTATACTGGGAATCTAATTAACAAATAAATTCTGTATTCAGACAATGCTTAACTACAATCGAATAATCATTGCACATAGGGAAAATGTATATAAGCTGATTTAAAAAATCAATTTTGATCTCTTTTACAATTATTAGCCTGCTCTAAATTAGTTAACCTATTGAAGCGAAAATAATTTGGCATTCACAAAATTTTTAATGCTTATTTTTTCATATTATCGCAAGCGTGCGATTCTAAATGGAATTATTTTTGAGTGGACAATTCCCAAACTGACTTACAATGCAAGTTTTAAGAATGATCTTAGCGCCAAATATTAAAAGCTGTTTCTCCAACCGGAAGCTGCTGTATTTAAGTTTTCAAGTCCGCGCGTAACAAATTTAGACTTGGTGTCGCTTGGACCATTTGAAAATTCATACACAGTACGTCAACGCCCACCGAAAAAAAAAGAATTAAGTTATAACATGAAAAAAGTCAACACTTTTAGTTTTTGTTACTGTAAGGGGCTATTTACAGGAACAGAATAACAGTGAAATATGTAAACTAATATATTGAGACTGCTTAATTGAATTTAAGTTTTGAATATCTTCTATAGTTTAGCAGCTATTCGATCCTTAAGTTGAAGTCTACCCATTATTACTAAATAAAATACTAATAATATCCAAATATGCATTACATTTAAAATCAATTGCTCATGTCGCACATCAATTTTTATGTTTGCCGACTCCCAATAAAATTGCCAAAGAATAAAAATCCAAAAAAACCGTGATAATATTCAAGACTTAGTGGATAAGTAAAATATATAATTTTGTAATGTAGCACACTTATAAAGAATTAATAATGAAAATAACATATTATATTTTTCACATTGTAAATTTAAGTTATATTTAAAATTTGTTTGAAATAGTAGCTATACCGGGCTGATAAAAATGCCAGTATGGCCACTAGTAATTTGAAGAAGATAAATATGTAAGATTTCATTAGTTAAAGAACAACTATTAATAAATAAAACTAGTACGAATCTGGCTATAAAAGGTTTAGATGGGGGCAAGTGACAGTATCCTATGACTGTGTTAAGTGGACTACTTCAATTCTTATTTTGGAATGGAACGATAAATAGTAGTTCACCCTTCGCCAACCAGTTATGAACTAGTATAAAAAAGGTCGGTTATTCTGCATGTGTAAGATATTCTAACGATTTGTGATTGGCTACGATTGTCTCTCTCATTTTCATACAAACTAGTAATGATCAGATAAAAAATGACTGAAGCTATTTCATAACAATTTCCGAAATAATACTAAATCAATAATGTATGTGAATTATTTTGGGTATTCAAGCGATTCTATTTCTCATAATATATGAATGACGTTAAGTGCTTTCATGGTTAGTTAAAATATTTCGCAATGCGAGGCTCACTTACTACTATTGGAGTTGTTCTCGTTTGGTTTACTCTTAAACAAAGTTACAATGTAAGCACCCTTTTATTGTTCATATCAAATAATTATATTGTTGCATTAAATTGACAGGAAGCTGTCGTATTCAAATTCACAAATGCAGTTTGTGAGAGCTATAATGAGTCCTGGATTATTATTCACCAATGTCGCTTGTACGCTGTCAACCGCAAAAAGAACACTCTCAACTTTAATGGAACTGTCCTTCATCCTGCACACGATATAAGTGTTCACATGCAATTCTTAAAGAAAGCCAACGGATACAAGCCGTGGCTCTACAATGTGTCCATTGATGGCTGCCGATTCATGAGGAAGTCTTATAATCCAATTGGAAGGATTGTTTTAAATTTCTTTAAGGAATTCTCAAACATTAATCACTCATGTCCTTATATGGTGAGTAAAAAATGCTTTTCCTATTTGATTTGAAATTCGATTACAGAAATAATACATACTTTTTGCAGGGTACGCAACTTGTTCAAGGGTTTTATCTTCAACCTGAGTTATTACGACTTCCTTTGCCAAGCGGCGATTATTTACTCGCAATTACTTGGTTTTTTGATAAGAAGCCACAGTTTTTTACTAACGTATATTTTGTATTTACAGAGGATTTCTGAAATCTATCAATTATCTTTAATTTAAAATGTTATTTAAATGTTTGCAATTAAATTATAATTAATTGATATTTCCGGTATTATGAACAATAAACTTGATAGATTGAAAATGTGTCCATCATTACAGAAATTTCTAACTCGGAGCTGTAGTAATAACTGCCAGTGAAAGTTAGTGTTCTCCCTTCCCCATCCTCAATATAATTAAGTTTTAAAGAAAGCAAGTGGATGCAAGTCGTGGATCGTGAAGGCATCCATTGATTTTTGTAGCTTTGTCTACAAGCATTACACACAAACAGCAATCCTGTTTTTTGATCTTTCCGAAGATATCACGAACATTAATAATATAAGAATGGAAAATTTGGTATGACTGTCCGATCGGGTCGAGTTATATACCGATCGAAAGGTATCAATTTAACTTACAAATGTGCATACTAAGACTTTTGGAAACTCACCTTGTTCGTGAGATAAACAGGTGTAAGTGGGAGGGGCAAAATTTAAATGATTGGAGCAAATGGGGCCGTTGGAGCCTTCTGATTTTTTTTAATTTGTTACTATTCTAATCAAAAATACGCGTCGAATAACACCTCGATCATCAAAATTCGACCACTGGTTCAAAAGATAATTTTTTTTTTTAAAAGATTAATTTTGAAATTTTTGGTGGTTTTCCGAAAATGAGATGAAAAGTCAGTCTGTTTGTTTGTTTGTCTGTTTGTTAGTATCAAATCGTTGATTTAGCTTAAAAGTTTGAATGAGGACTTGTTCCCGCTTAAAAATCTAGAAATGTTTGTTCTACGACTTTTTCGAAAAATCGCTAGTTTAGTGGGAAATCGCTAAAAACTGCTAAAATTGAAACCCCCATAGCATCGATGGAAACTTTGGAAGCTACAGATACGATCTATATATCGTTAAAAAGATATTTCGAAGGGCTCTTAGGCATACCTTCAAAGTTTTTTTTTTAAGTAGAAAGGTTAACAGCTACAGGTGAAATAAGGTATTTTTTTTCCACATTTTGGCGATCTAAGAAATATTTACACATAAAATCACTTACAAATATATTAAATGTTATAGGCAATTTTATTCCGCTTTTTTTGACATATAACACATATCTGTCAAAATTCGTTTGCACAAGATATTACCTATAAGCTGAATATCCCTTTTACCTTTACACTACTGCATGTACATATGCAGTATGTACAGTGTACACTGCTTGCAGCGTAATGCGGAAATAAACTGCTTGCAAGTGGTAATCAAAAATATAGAATCGTTTGTTCTACGACTTTTTCGAAAATCGCTAGATTAGCGGGAAATCGCTAAAAACCGCTAAAATTGAAACCCCCATAGCATCCAAACGAAAGAGGCTACACAGAAAAAAAAAGCCGTTCTAAAATCAAGCCTAAAATTCTTAATTTAAGCCTGCATATTTTAAGTATGTTTTCAGGATTAAGCTGAACAATCAAGTCTATATCGGGACTAAAATTGAAAATAAGCCCAAATTACTTAATTCTCTCTCGGCCTCTCTCATTTCAACTGGTCTGGTGGCTTAGTGGTTAGAGTCGCCGACCTGTTTAAAAAAAAAAAACCTGGGTTCGATTCCCCCAGTCAAACATTCCTTTCATTAAAAAAAAATATGTTTAAAAAAAAGCAAAAAAATTAAAAATGTTTAAAAAAAAAATTTAAATAAAAAATGTTAAAAAAAAAAAATTTAAAAAAAAAAATAAAAAAAAAATATTAAGAAAAAATTAATTTAAAAAAAGTTTACAAATTTAAAAACAAAAAATAAATAAAAAAAAATGTAAAAATAAAAACATTAAAAAAAAAAAATATGTTAAAAAAATAGTTAAAAAACCTTCTTTTTTTTTAATTTGTTTTAAGAATTTTTAGGATTGAATTCGGGATTGAAAAAATCAAGTATTTCATACTTGGTTTAAGTAAATCCGAGATTACCCCACTTCTGACATCGTTTCGGATTGAATTCGGGCTAAATATCCCGGATTTTTTTTTCTGTGTACCGATCGAAAGATTTAGTTTAAAATAACAAAAATTCATACTAAGACTTTTGGAAACTTACCTGGTTCGTGAGATAAGCCTGTGTACTAGGTGGAAAATGCGCTATAATCGCAAAAGAGTTTATGGTGCCTTCTAGTCCAATCATATTAAGGCCAAAAAAAATTCAGCGCGGTGCAGTCATTTGTTTTTTTTTGACAGCCGATTTTCGGAAGCTCTAAAAAATACCAAAAACCTCCTACGCGGTGTCGATGATCTTCTCTCGCGAGCTGTTTTTTTTTTTTATTGATGAGCCATCTTTTAAGGTTTGGGAACAGAAAATAGTCTGAGGTAGCCAAGTTGGTCGAATAAGGTGGATAAGGAATCAATTGAAGCCCTAAAACGTTGATTTTCCGAATTGGCTCGCGTTTGGGTTTTTGCTCCGGAGTCAGCTTGCGCGGCACCCTGCGGCTGGATAATTTTTGTCATATGGAAAATCTTGCCAAAAATATGGCGTGTGCGCACAATACTTATCCTTGTGGCATCTGCTATCTGGCACACCTTCACTTTCCGGTCCACCAATACCATTTCATGTATTTTTTTTTCACATTTTCCTGTGAAAGCCCATCGGAGGGGCTGCCGCTGAGGACTTAATCGCCAGGGGAGTTTTGGTCACCACAAAACTCTCACAACCAATATAATATGGTGTAATCTAAAAGAGCAATAGCCCTATAATATTTATACACGGCATTTTCCTTGTCAAGGAGGTTACTTTGCACTCCACCTAGTAAGTAGGAGGGTCAAAAATTAAATGATTGCAGCGTCACAAACAGCCAAACGGTTAGACACAGCTGAAACAATTTGACGGCGTTTTGTAAAATTCGACCTGTAATTGGGTCAAAATCGGGGTCAAGTTTCATAAAATACATATACATGTGGGGTTTTATTTGATATAAAGGTTATACAAAGTATTTAATTATAATAATGAATAATAATAGAAACTGAATGTGCGTCTTTCGTCGTTTGGGTTTAAGTTCTCACAACCTTTCGCGTCAGAGGCCGAACTTCAACTCTCCTTCGGCATCTCGCTCGTCGATCTTCTTTTACGCTTTTCAATAGTTATTGCGAATTCGCCTGTGCGTGAATTCGCCTTCCTTTGCTTCAAACATGCTCGTTGTCTATTCTCTTGTCGTTGCTCGTCGTGTTGTTGTCTAGGGATCACTGTTAGCTGGCATACGCTTGCATATACCAACCCACATCCGGCCATCCTGCTTATGCACTCGCCTCGAGCGCATCGTCGCTGTCTTCGTCATTGAATGTGGACCATGGCTTGAGGTACTCGGCACACGAGGATGAGTGCTTTGGCCCATCGGAACTGCCAACTTTTTCGACATCGTAAGCATTGTTATGCTTCACCTTGACGATCTGGTAAGGGCCCAAAAACTTCGGCTTGAGTTTGAGTCCGCTTCCAAACTGCGTCCTCTTTATGGCAACTAGATCGCCAACGTTGTACTGCTTCGCTGCTTTACGTCGTAAGTTATACGTCTTCTTCTTCTCGGCTTGCAGATTAAGAATTTGCGTCTTCGCCTTTGCCCGTAGCTCATTGCGATCCTCTGAATATGCAATGATGGACTCTTTTTGGATCAGATCCTGAAGCTGCTCGTCATCTTTGGTGTGCGTCGAATTAATCCCTCGCTGAACTCTATCTGAAATGATACAAGCAGGGTTGCCAAAAGTAACGCTCTGGCTGCGTAGCTTAATTATGGCCTCATTTGATGGTGTTGACTTCGTAGGGTTCGTCTGCAGCGGCACGTCTTCTTTCTGCGGGGGGTGCAACAGACCATCTCTTTTACGTCGCTTGCGATTGAATTTTAGCTCCTTCGTCTTCTTCATAGAGAAATGTCCTCTATCGCCAGCTTTGCCGATAATCGTTTTCTGCGGATCACTTGGAGCCACTAAAAGTTCTGCATCTTTGACTATTTTGTAAGGAACGCCTGCCTTCACAAAAGAATCCTCGTACTGCTTATTGTCGTCGTAGATAAGCTTTGTGATCGTCTTTAAGTGTTCGTCTTGTTTTTGCGGATTATACGTTGAAAATATTTCGCGAACCTCGCGACGCGTAGACTCGTTAACGGCAGTGTTTATATCTAACTTTGAATTGTCCACGGCGTCTATTTTCATTACGTGCGATTCTTCATATGCATCTTTCTCGTTATTATCTTCTGACATTTTACTAACTTTAACACCATTGCGATTGAACAGTATTTCTGCCTGCAAGCAAAGCTCTTGCCCGATTATCAGTTTAATGTCTGTAAACTTTGCAGCAACAACGTAAAAGTTTAGCACATAATCTTCACCGTCAATGCGTATGCTTTGCTCTACCTGACCAATCGGCTTTATTTTGCCAGCACCACTACCAAACACGATCAAACACACTTTGCAAGCTTTTAAAAGTGGCATGCGCAGCTCGTCGTACAAATCTTGGCGTAAAATGTTGAATTTACTTCCAGTGTCAAATAATGCCGTACACTTCGTATTTTTAATAAACACATCTTTCATCGTTATTTCTGATTTATTGTTAATTACACGTACATTTTGTTTTTCGTCATTTTCTTCACAGTTCTTCGATATGTGACCAAACTGATTACATTTGAAGCACTTTCTTCCTTTCTCTTTGCTCGTGCAAGTGCTAGACAAATGTCCCTTTTCACCACAGTTAAAGCAAACAACGTCTTTTTTGCCAACTGGTGTATTATTTTGTCGCACTTCCGTCTTCTTGTCTTTTACAGCTTTTTCATTCTTCTTAATTTTTTCACTCATTTTTTCGTAATCTCTCAATTTGTCTTTAAAGTCACTCATAATTCTTGCACCATACAAAACTGATTTATTTAATGCCAATTCGTCAACACCGTCAATAACATATTGCATTAAAGCTTCATCTTCAACATTGCCTCGCGCTGCAATGTCTCTCATGCGGTAAAAGTACTCAAGAACACTTTCCTTCGATCGGCGTTTTGTGTCACTCAACTGCGCGTGTATCTGCTTGCTACTGACTCTCGACTTAAACTCACTCAATAATGCGCTCTTCAATGCTTGCCACGAGTTTATATGTTTCTCACTCAAAACAAATAGCTTGGCAATGCCCTTCAGTGATTTTTTGGCAAAAATGAGTTTTTGCAAATTACTCCATTGCATGAACTCAGCCTGTTCTTCAAATTCTGCTACCCATACTTCGACAGCAATTTCATCAGAGCCATCAAACACTCGGATAGACTCCTCTATGTCCCGAAAACTTATAGCAAACCGTGGCGCTTGCTGCTTGTCGTAATCGCGTCGTTGCATTGTGCTTTGTGCTCTATTCTCTTGACGTCTTCTTTGTGGAATTTCAGCTGTGTGTACGCTGTGTACATCACTATCGTTGTCTCGCTCACTCGAACGTCTCTGCACTTCTTCTTGTACGTCGTAACCTTGACCGTCGTTTTCTGCGCAATCGTCATTTGCGTCTTCATTCTCGTTTTCATCTGTTTCTTCTTCGTCATCACTATCCTCTTCGTCGTCATTGCCTTGCAGAAGCTTGCCTTCTAGCAAATTCCGAAAAATATGTAGCTCCATATTTTCAGCATTGTGGCTTATGTTCAATACGACGCATATTGAAACAAGATCACGTTCCGTTAGTTTTTCGCGTATGTATACACGCTTTGCTGCAAATCTAGCGTCGTTTTCGTCGTACTTGAAACCACAAAACTCTCGTAAACGGCCTCGATTGCCTCTGTCTCCTTCTTGTTCAAACACGAATTTGTGCACTGCACAAATGCTTGCTCTTGTTGCCCCTCGTAGGCTTTTTGGAATTAAATCATTTAAGCACGTCATTTTGCATGAAATATAAATCGTCTATTTATTATTCCACACACACTTTTAAATTAATTATTTCCACGTCGTTTTTATTTTAACTTTCAGATTCTATATTCCGTCGTTTCATTATTCAAATCAATCCCGTCGTTTTCTTTAATCAAATCCCGGACGAGCCTCCACAATGTGGGGTTTTATTTGATATAAAGGTTATACAAAGTATTTAATTATAATAATGAATAATAATAGAAACTGAATGTGCGTCTTTCGTCGTTTGGGTTTAAGTTCTCACAACCTTTCGCGTCAGAGGCCGAACTTCAACTCTCCTTCGGCATCTCGCTCGTCGATCTTCTTTTACGCTTTTCAATAGTTATTGCGAATTCGCCTGTGCGTGAATTCGCCTTCCTTTGCTTCAAACATGCTCGTTGTCTATTCTCTTGTCGTTGCTCGTCGTGTTGTTGTCTAGGGATCACTGTTAGCTGGCATACGCTTGCATATACCAACCCACATACATATCAACCAAAATCACAGATTGTATGTTTGGGACTGTCTCTTACATCCTGACCAAATTTGGTCAATGTCGGATTACTATATCATATAGCTGCTATAGGAACAATCGGATGCAAAGTAATTTTTAGTATGAAAAACTTGTCTGTTTCGCTCAACGTCCACTGAGTAAACACTTTATAATTTCGATTACAGAAAGATCGGTACATAATTAGGGTTGCTATTAATGTTGTAGTCGAACGTTAGTCGATATTATCCTTAATTGAATATATAATATATGTCGTGGAAAATGTTTTGGAAAAAAGTCAATTTTTAAAGTTGCTCAAATAAATGATCTTTTGATGGCAATTCATTGAAAATACATATATCAGACAAAAATGTTGCATATTCAGAATTTTAACATATCCCTGCACTGTTAAGCTAACAGCTGATAAACAGATAATATCTGTCAGATATGTTTTAAACGATGAGCACATGCAAGTCTTACACAAATATTTTAGGTTAAATTCAAGTGAATTTCAGCACTAACCCTAAAACCAAATTTTATAATGAATATTATTCAATGTGGGTTGTACTTTGTGTCAATAAGTCTCCGTTGTTGAAAATCAGCGGGCTTTGTGTTGTTCTATTGTTCTATTTTGAAAAAAAAAGTATCTTTAGGAGAAATATTACTAACCATAAAAAAAACTCCTTTACGAGGTAAAAGTCTAGTGACGAAAACATTTTCATGCCCCAAAATTTCTGATATCCAATTTTGTGACGAATAATTATAGTTTTACATATAAATTATTTTAAACAAAATTGTCTCTAAAATGTCTCAATTCTTCATACCAAATAAAACTCACTGTTTTGCGCAGTGCCGAATGCAAAGATTTTGTTTAAAATAATTTATGTGTAAAACTTAATATTATTCGTCACAAAATTGGATATCAGAAATTTTGGGGCATGAAAATATTTTCGTCACTAGACTTTTACCTCGTAAAGAGGTTTTTTTTATGGGATATCAGAAATTTTTGAATAAGACATCAGAAATTTTGTAATTGCAATATTTTTTGACAGTATAGCTTTGTCAACTTTGTTTATTGTTTGTACAAGCTAAAACAAACTGTCTGGCAACACTGGTCCCCTTCACAAACACACATGCCCAGCGCAAAAGCTATCAGCACTCTTCAACTCTGGCTGCTATGACACTTTGCTGCTGCTGTCCTATTCCCATTCTAAGTAAAATGTATATATTCAGTTAACAGGTAATTTCCGCATTACGCTGCAAGCAGAGCCCTTCGAAATACCTTTTCAACGATATACAACGGTGGCCAAAAGTATTTTGGCACCCTTTAAAGTTAGTTCTAGCCGAATTTTGAACTTACTTCATGTAATGTTTGGTATCAATGGAAAGGTCTTTTGAATTCCTTTCGAATGGTGCCATACTTTCTTTAACCCATTTGATGCCCATTGATATATTCGAATATTTGTAAACGTCAACTTTTTCAACTTTTTTTTTCGATTTTTTAAAAAAAATGTTTTGATGCAGAAAGTTTCCTTAAACAATTTAAATAGTATCTGCAAAAAAAATTTTTCAAATATCTCTTTGCTAGTATTTTTTATAATTTTTTGAAAATGGCGAAAAAGGCACTTTTTCCTCATTTTCAAGCAAAAAGTGCCTTTTTCGCCATTTTCAAATAATTATAAGAAATACTAGCGAAGAGAAAAAGACCTTTGGATTGATACCAAACATTACATGAAGTAAGTTCAAAATTTGGTTAGAACTAACTTTAAAGGGTGCCAAAATACTTTTTTCCACCGCTGTATAGATCGCATCTGTACACAGAAAAAAAAATCCGGGATATTTAGCCCGGATTCAATCCGAAACGATGTCAGAAGTGGGGTAATCTCGGATTTGCTTAAACCGAGTATGAAATACTTGATTTTTTCAATCCCGAATTCAATCCTGAAATTCTTAAATTCAGGCTAAAAAAAAATAATGTTTTTTGTTACATTCAAATTTTTTTTAAAATTTTTTTTAAGATTTTTTTTTTTACTTTTTTGCTTTTATATTTTTTTTTAAATTTTTTTTTTACTTTTTTGTTTTTAATTTTTGTTTTTTAAATTTTTTTTATTAATTTTTTTTTTTAATATTTTTTATTTTATTTTTTTTTATTGTTTTTTTTTTATTGTTTTTTTTTAAATTTTTTTTTTTAATTGAAGAAAATGTTAGAATGCAATTGACTGGTCGGAATCGAACCCAGGTCTTTTTCAAACAAGTCGGCGACTCTAACCACTGAGCCACCAGACCAGTTGAAATGAGAGAGGCTGAGAGAGAATCAAGTAATTTGGGCTTATTTTCCCATTTTAATCCCGATTCAGGCTTGATTGTTCAGCTTAATCCTGGAAACATACTTAAAAAATGCAGGCTTAAATCAAGAATTTTAGGCTTGATTTTAGAACGGCATTTTTTTTTCTGTGTGGCCATTAAGCACTTAATTTTTTTGCATTTATTTCGAACGTAAATGTCTCACTTGAATACACTGATTAATTAGCATACAATATTTAATTTCACATTCTTTTGCAGGTAAGTACGTCTTTATTTTTATTTTGTGCAAATATAAAAGACTTTTCGTATACATAGGGGAGGGCTTAGCATTGTTGCAGGAAGTTTTTCAGTGCAAGTTGCTGTTGCGACACGTTGCACGTTTGCAATATGCAACGCTGCAAGATCAAGTGAACACGCTAATTAATTTATCGAGAATGGTGAAGGGATAACATTAAACTTCGCTGGCAGTAAGGATTACTGCTCATATTTGGTATTTACTGAAATAATGCAGACATTTCCAAACTATCCCAGTTTATTGTTCATAATTTCAGATATCAATTATATGTATATAATTTAGCTTACATTTTTAAATTAAGATAACATTTTAGAATAACAATTAACAATTTAGAATAATTTACAGATTTTTAAAATCCTCTGTAAATACAAAATATATGTTTGTCAATAATTGTGGCTTCTTATTAAAATACCAAGTCCCTGCGAGTAAATAATCGCCGCTTGGAAAAGGAAGTCGTAATAACTCAGGTCGAAGATAAAACCCTTGAACAAGTTGCGTACCCTGCAAAAAGTATGTATTATTTCTGCAATCGAATTTCAAAACAATTTTGAAAAGTCAATTTTGTACACAGAAAAAAAAATCCGGGATATTTAGCCCGGATTCAATCCGAAACGATGTCAAAAGTGGGGTAATCCCGGATTTGCTTAAACCAAGTATGAAATACTTGATTTTTTCAATCCCGAATTCAATCCTAAAATTCTTAAATTCAGGCTAAAAAAAATAATGTTTTTTGTTACATTTAAATTATTTTTTAAATTTTTTTTTAAGATTTTTTTTTTATTTTTTTTTTTAATTTTTTTTTTTATTTTTTTTTTTAATTTTTTTTTTTACTTTTTTGTTTTTAATTTTTTTTTTATTTTTTTTTTATTTTTTTTTTTAGTTTTTTTTTTTAATTTTTTTTTTAATATTTTTTATTTTATTTTTTTTATTGTTTTTTTTTAACATTTTTTTTTTTAGTGAAGAAAATGTTTGAATGCAATTGACTGGTGGGAATCGAACCCAGGTCTGTTTCAAACAAGTCGGCGACTCTAACCACTGAGCCACCAGACCAGTTGAAATGAGAGAGGCTGAGAGAGAATCAAGTAATTTGGGCTTATTTTCCCATTTTAATCCCGATTCAGGCTTGATTGTTCAGCTTAATCCTGGAAACATACTTAAAAAATGCAGGCTTGATTCAAGTATTTTAAACTTGATTTTAGAACGGCATTTTTTTTTCTGTGTACTCACCATGTAAGGACATGAGTGATTAAAGTTTGAGAAGTCCTTAAAAAGATTAAAAACAATCTTTGCAATTGGATTATAAGACTTCCTTATGAATCGACAGCCATCAACGGACACATTGTAGAGCCATGGTTTGTATCCATTAGCTTTCTTAAAGAATTGAAAATGAACACTTATATCGTGTGCAGGATGAAGGACAGTTCCATTAAAGTTGAAAGTATTCTTTTTACGGTTGACAGCGTACAGGCGACATTGGTGAATAATAATCCAGGATTCATTATAGCTCTCACAAACTGCATTTGTGAATTTGAATACGACAGCTTCCTGTCAATGTAATGAAACAATATAATTCTTTGAATTTAACAAAAATAAAACAGCCTACATTGTAGCTTTGTTTAAGAGTAATCCAAACGAGAACAGCTCCTATCGCAGTAAGTGTGCTTTGCATAACGAATTATTTGTACTAACCATTAAAGTTCTTTATTAGTCTTCATATATTATGAGAAAATAATCGCTTGAGTACCCCAACTAATTCACATACATTATTTACTAATTCATACTCCGTAAAGTATAATGGAATCGCGTCTGTCATTTCTTATCTGATCATTTCGAATTTTATTTTCAAATTAGAGAGGCAATCGTAGCCAAACACAAAGGTCAAAATATCTTAGCAGAATATGTGACCAGTTTCGAATAGTTAAATTTACTATGGTTCGGATATATTTGCTTTCAAGATATTACCTGTTAACCTGTTAACCTTTAACCTGCTTGCTTACATGTATAATCACTATTTCGAACTTTATTTTCAAATTAGAGAGGCAATCGTAGCCAAACACAAAGGTCAAAATATCTTAGCAGAACATGTGACCAGTTTCGAATAGTTGAATTTACTATGGTTTGGATGTATTTGCTTTCAAGATATTACCTGCTAACCTTTAACCTGCTTGCTTACATGTATAATCACTATTTGCGGGAACATACTTTTTGAAAGTAGTTATTTTTGCTTGCCGCATTTAAGTCATTTAAGAAAAAACCTTTCTTCTTTTTTTAAAGCCCCATTTAGACGATCACTTTTTCACCGACATTTTGTCAAAAAGCTGTCCGTGTGGCGTAGTCACACAAAATTTCTAAGCGTCGGTAGAAAACTAACGCTCACCGAAGGAAGTAGAACACGTTATATTCCATCGGTGAGCGATGGTGAGCGACAGGGACGGTTTTTTGACAAAAAGTATCGGTTTTTTGACAAAAAACCGTCCCTGTCGCTCACCATCGCTCACCGATGGAATATAACGTGTTCTACTTCCTTCGGTGAGCGTTAGTTTTCTACCGACGCTTTGAAATTTTGTGTGGTTACGCCACACGGACAGTTTTTTGACAAAATGTGACAATAAGTGTCGGTGAAAAAGTGCTCGTCTAAATGGGGCTTAAATGAAGACAAAAAATATGTATAGTTATTCTTGAGAAAATATATTATTTTAAATTGTATTGAATACAAAAAATTTACCTTTATACTTGGGAATAGCAAAAGGAACCAGTATTGTCAGTTACTTTGTTTTTGCTTGTAAAAAGGCGAGCTTTAATTTATTCAAGTGCAACTAACTTTTAGTTTTCTTTCTGAAACGTAATTTGATTAAATATGTTCTTATTCTCATTATTTTCTTGGCCAAGGTACTGAGGCATATTTCTACAAACATTAAACACCTTTTGACGAAGTTATAATGTCAAAAGAACTGACATTTTACAAAATTTCTGATCTAAGTACAATCGATCTTCCCTAAATCGAACAAAATCGAGTGGCAATAGCGCTTACTGAGAAGATTGCATACAATTCTGCTTCCGTAACTAGAACTTCCATAGTTCGAATTTCTCCATTACTCGAACAAAAATATTGGCCAGTGCTTCTGGGAAAATCCCCAATAAACTTTGAATTTTTTTCGTTTCTGTTTTATGCTTTTGTTGCCGGCTCGTTTGGATTTGTAATATTGATGTACATTAACATATGGTGATGCATTATGATAGCTTCAGGAAAGACGAACTTTATGTTCTTCTTTGTTAGCGTAGCAGTGCAAAATTATTAAATATTCAAAATTATTAGTTAAGGCATTCGAAAGTGGACCAAACTATTTGAAGTGGCTGAAATTATGGTACTTCAGCGAAAACAGTTTTCATTATTTTAAAAAATATAAAACTAATTATGATGTCATTTCAATCAGGAACTTCTTCTGGATACAGCAAAAGAGCGAAAAATTCAATTTTTGAGAATATCGACACATTGGAATCTGTTTTTGTTGAAAATAACAAGAAAAGTTTACAATTTGAATTGTATTTATGAATGAATGTGGGGTTTTATTTGATATAAAGGTTATACAAAGTATTTAATTATAATAATGAATAATAATAGAAACTGAATGTGCGTCTTTCGTCGTTTGGGTTTAAGTTCTCACAACCTTTCGCGTCAGAGGCCGAACTTCAACTCCCCTTCGGCATCTCGCTCGTCGATCTTCTTTTACGCTTTTCAATAGTTATTGCGAATTCGCCTGTGCGTGAATTCGCCTTCCTTTGCTTCAAACATGCTCGTTGTCTATTCTCTTGTCGTTGCTCGTCGTGTTGTTGTCAGGGATCACTGTTAGCTGGTATACACTTGCATATACCAACCCACATGAATGAAATTGTAGTTTCTGTTAAAAGACTTTAAAAAAGAATTCCCTAACTCGAAGTCTCCCTATGTGGAACTTTTTCTTTGGGTAATGGTGATTCGAGTTAGGGGACTGTATATGTATATCACTCGTTGCTCTAACTCAGTGACTCACTCACTGACTCGCCGAGACAATTTTATCATGCAACTAGAAAGCTCCGCCCCTTCCTCGCCTCGCTCGCCAACCCCTGGCTCGCTTTGCTCGCAGAGATGACGGGTGAAATGGAGAAATATTTTTTATTTTATTCTTTAATCACTGCGGACGGCAGTCCGCGCTAGTGACGAAAGCAGCACGAAGGTAATAATACACAACAATCTTAATTATTCGGCATTTTTTAATTCGATCAACCCTGTCTGGTTCTTAATTGTGCGGTTTAATTTATTGTTCGATTTTCGAGATTAACAAAAGCAAAAACAAAAAAAACACAACGCATTTAAATTTTAAAAAGTAATCAAGAACATTCCATTAGTGTTAGCCTTGAGCACATCCTCTGTGTTCCTATAAAATACACTATTAAAATATTCAAATATTCATAAATAATAAAATTATTATTATTTTTTTTTAACGAGTAGACTTATGTTTACAAAAAGTAGACTTATGTTTACAAAACTTAAATCTACTAAAGGGAAGCCATGGCATCGACTAGTGATGAAAGCAACACGAAGGGTGCGAAAGGCGACTAGCAATATATACCGGAAGAATGGAAAATTTGCTATGAATGTCCGATCAGGTCGAGTTATATACCGAACCAAAGGTATAAATTTAACTATAAAATTTGCATAATTAGACTTTTTGGTTCGTGAGATAAACAGGTGTAAGTAAGAAAGGCAAAATTTAAATGATTGTTGCAAATGGGGCCGTTGGTGCCTTTTGATATTTATTTTGAATTTTTTACTATTCTAATCTAAAAATACGCGTCGAACGACACCTCAATTATCAATATCCGACCACTGGTTCAAAAAATAATGAATTTTGAAATTTTTTGGCCTTCCGAAAATGAAATGAAAAGTCTTGTTTGTTTGTTTGTCTGTTTGTTTGGATAAAATCGTTAAAGTATCTTAAATCGGTGAATAAGGACTTGTTCCCGTTAAAAAATCTAGAAACATTTGCTCTACGACTTTTTCGAAAAACCGCAAGTTTAGAATATATAGGTTTTACTTTGAATTGGAATAGGACAGCAGCAACAATGTATCATAGCAGCCAGAGTTTGAGAGTGCTGATAGCTTTTGCGATTGGCATGTGTGTTCGTAAAAGGAACCAGTGTTGCCTAATAATGCAACGCACTTTGACTTAATGTGTTTATTTACATAATTATCGAGGCCATGGTAGACGTAGATTTCTAAAAACACTAAACACCTTTTGAAATAGGAAAAAATGGTAATTTTCTGATATCTTATTCCGAAATTTCAGATATCTTATAATAAAAACCTGTTAACGAGTTAAAAGTCTAGTGACCAAAACATTTTCATGCCCTAAAATTTCTGTTTTTTTTTTTTTTTGGTATAGGTTGTATTAACGTGGTCGTGCTAAAATAGCACATTCACATTGGAAAAGAAATAAAGTGTTAATATAAAACAGACCCACGTACGGTATCGGGAAAAAAAAAATTTCTGATATCCAATTTTGTGACAAATAATATTTAGTTTTACCTTAAAATTATTATAACATACCTACTAAATTCACTCGGCACTGCGCAAAAAAGTAATATTTATTAGGTATGAAGAATTTAGCGCAATGTGCCGAGGGTCAAACATTTTTTTTTAAATATTTTATATGTAAAACTTAATATTATTTGCCACAAAATTGGATATCAGAAGTTTTCGTCCCTAGTATTTCAGAAATCAGCTAGTTAAAAAACAAATACTTCCGAGACATGATAAATTCAAATAGTATAAATGTGCTCACTTTGCTTACATTTGTTAAGATTTTTTAACCTTTGTGTTTGGCTACGTTTGCCAACATTATTTTCGTCAGATCTCAAAATGATCAGATTAAAAATGACTGACTCGATTCCATTAAAATTTACGGAATATAACTTAACAAATGATGTATGTGAATTAGTTAGGCTATTCAAGCGATTCTTTTTCTCATAATATATGGATATTATTAAATGCATTAATGGTTAGTTAAAATATTTCGCAATGCGAAGCACACTTACTACTATTGGAGTTATTCTCGTTTGGATTACTCTAAAGCACAGTTACAATGTAAGCTACTTTTTAATGTTCATATCAAATAATTATAATGTTGCATTAAATTGACAGGAAGCTGTCGTATTCAAATTCACAAATGCAGTTTGTAAGAGCTATAATGAATCCTGGTTTGTCTTCCACCAATGTCGTCTGTACGCAATAAACCGCAATAGGAATACTTTAAATTATAATGGAACTGTCCTTCATCCTGCACACGATATAAGTGTTCATATGCAATTCTTAAAGAAAGCCAACGGGTACAAGCCGTGGCTCTACAATGTGTCCCTTGATGTCTGCCGATTTTTGAAGAAGTCCTATAATCCAATTGGAAGGCTTGTTTTTAATCTCTTTAAAGAATTCTCAAACTTTAATCACTCATGTCCTTATATGGTGAGTAAAAAATTGTTTTTCAAAACAGATTCGATTACATAAAAAATTAATACTTTTTGCAGGGTACGCAACTAGTTCAAGGGTTTTATCTTCGACCTGAGTTATTACGACTTCCTTTTCCAAGTGGCGACTATTTACTTGCAGGGACTTGGTATTTTGATAAGAAGCCACAATTCTTGACAAACATATATTTTGTATTCACAGAGGATTTCTAAAGTCTATAAATTACCCTTAATTCATAATGTTATCTAAATGCTTGCATTGTCACACCCGAGTAAAGCAACTGGTGTCTGAGCTGAAACCCAAAAAAACGAATTGCTGTTTCTGGAGCTTATCTTCAACAATGTTCTACTTTCCAAGACTTTGGAAGTCGGCGGGCATAATTACGAGAATGATCCTCAAGACAGGAAAAAAACCAACTGATGTGGACTCTTACAGGGCGATCGGCCTTCTCCCCTCGCTGGGAAAAATAATGGAGAGGTTGAAACAGAATGCTCAATTTTGAGGCTGTTACCCTTGCTATCCCTCAATTTCAGCTTGGATTCTGACATACAGCAAGCTTTCGTTAAGGTGTCGCACAATGGAATTCTTTACAAAGCTTTAACGCCCTAGGTCTTCCAGCTCGTAAAGAGCGTCTTAGATAGTAACTGCCAATGGGTGCAAGTTCTCCATTAGATGGCGCAGCTAACTTACTTGATATTCTTAGAAAATGATAAAAAAAAACTTTTTCGCCGATATGGGGAGCTTAAGTTAAATGCACCAAACATTATTATTTTTATACAAAACGAATACAATATACCCTTTTACTTATTTTTTAGGTAACAGGTATAATTAGCTCTTAATACAGCCAAAAGAAAATTTAAGGCAGCTTTCATACCGATGCAGCTAAGTATCGAGACACATAGCTCAGCAAATTATACTGTACTTAAAGCAGTGTGGGCTATTGATTTCCAGAAATATCTCAGAATAAAAATTTTAAGCAATACACAAAAGTTAATCGCATCTTTAACTAAAACATATTTTTCGATATGAATCTTACTGGCTGGAAACCAGACAATACAAATAATGAAAATGATTTTATTTTTATTCATTTCATCATTACCGTAATAAAAACATTATAATTGCTGGAATTACTTGGCTGTTGAGATGATGAGTGAGCACAGGCCGTATAAATACAAGTACTCTGTTTGGGCCATAATTAAATTCCCATTAACAATCTTTTTTTGATATCGTTTTTGTATTACTTATTTTAAACATTTTAAAGTTAGTTGATAATATATTTCTGATTTAATGGCTCAGTTTTCAAACGAAGTTCATGAATATGGGTGTCAGCATCATTGTGTCTCAATTAATGTTATTGTTACTTGCTGTACAATTTTTTCAAAATGTAAGTGAAACAGGGACGTGATTCATTCAAATGCTAATACATTTACATTTAAAGGGAGCAGTTGTCTTCAAAATGACGAACATGGTTTGTACAAATTTAAATGAATCATGGTTAAACGTACGCGAATGCCGATTGCGTGCTATTAATCGTAATAAGACGATAATTAACTTAAATTTTACTCTTCTGCACCCCGTTGATAATTGTGTGGTTGAAGGCCAAATATTCAAGAAAGCCAATGGCTACAAGCCATGGCTGTATAAGGCGACCCTTGATGCCTGTCGATTCATCAAGAAACCCTATAACCCAATCGCTATTGTCGTATTCAGACTCTTTAAAAATTATACTAACTTCAACCACACTTGCCCCTATAAGGTAAGTTATTAAATTAATTGATATGTTTAATATAATGCTTAAACTAAAACATTGCAGGATGATGTTGTGGTGAAGGGATTTTATCCCAGATTTGAGTTGCTTCCGAATGCTCTTCCGACTGGCGATTATTTACTTACATTAAAGTGGATATTTAGCACGAAGCTACAACTGATAACAAGCGCCTACTTCCAATTTATAGAGGATTTGTAAGAAAGTCGAATTTTTGTTCTGTCGAAGCAAGAACAAAAATATGTCTTGTGATAAAAATGTCATAAATCACACAATAATTGGAAATTTGTAGTTATATGTTTTCTTAATCAAGTCATGTGTTTTTCACAATAAGTTAACTGGCTATGATGGAATATTAAAATGACATTAATTTGCGCAAAGTTAGACTAAATCGATTATTACGTCACTATACAGAATATATGTGGGTTGGTATATGCAAGCGTATGCCAGCTAACAGTGATCCCTAGACAACAACAAGACGAGCAAAAACAACGAGCAACGACAAGAGAATAGACAACGAGCATGTTTGAAGTTAAGGAAGGCGAATTCACGCACAGGCGAATTCGCAATAACTATTGGAAAGCGTAAAAGAAGATCGACGAGCGAGATGCCGAACGAGAGTTGAAGTTCGGCCTCTGACGCGAAAGGTTGTGAGAACTTAAACCCAAACGACGAAAGACGCACATTCAGTTTCTTATTATTCAATATTATAATTAAATACTTTATATAACCTTTATATCAAATAAAACCCCACATATATGTATATTAACCAATTATAATTAACGATTCTTAAATTTAAATTTTAAACTTTATTTTTTTAAGGTATTTTAAGCGATGAAATTCTTTTTTGATCAAACTGATAAAGCAGATCAGTGTATGAAAGGTAAGATTATGCAGAGTTCAATTTTAAATACCCAAGATAATTTATTTTCCTATTTTACGGAAGCCATACTCATTTGGAGTCCCAGCAAATGCAGTCGAATTGTAAATGCATAGCTCTATAATGGCTGTGGGCAAATGCAAGACAAGCTAAGCAGACCGTTGGCATTGTCTTTGGGCCATTTTGAAATCTCTCATAAGCAAAGCATTCATTTTCCAATTATTTATTGATAAGTGTGTGCAGCCAGAAAGCAGACCATGGCAACTATGCTACCTTCCCTCTTTACCCAGTCAACAGCAATAAATATTCTGCCCTTGCTTAGGACTCAGCTGTGGTGGGACTACAACAGCAACAGAGACAGATCAGAGGTTGAGTTTCCATTCTTAGTGGTCGTCGTCGTTGTCTGGCTGCCTTACAACCTGCAGCAATGTCTGGCAGTTGTTGCCGGCAAAATATTTGCATTTTCACTTTTGATTTATTATTGTCATTGCCATGTGTAAATTGCCAAAGCAAAGGTGCAAACAAGCATCAGCTACAGCTGCAGCCTCTGTATATATACGACATATCTATCTATGCATCTATGCATGCTATCCTCTCCCTACAGAGACTGTGATGGAGAAAATGTGTGTGTGTGTATTTCCTACGTTGACAAGGACACATTATGTTGGCCAAATGAATGGTAATTGCGGCACCAAAACAAGTAATTGAAGTGCAACTCAGTGAGCTACTCAAATAGATTCGTTGCTTGCGGTTGCCCTCAGTCCTTGTGGACTTTTGCCACATTTCGAGTTGATTTAGTTGGCCACACTTCGATTTGTGAACATGTTTTTTGTTGTCTGTTGCACTTAAATTTCAACTTGAAGTTGAGTTGTCTTTTCTGTTCTGTCGTCGCACAAAAAGGTCATTAGAGTTGCTAATTACAAGCCCAAATTAGCCTGGCCAAAGAGACCAACTCCATCTTCAACTCTGCTTCTGCTCCTGCTCCTGCCAGTACCAATTACTTCCGCTTCTATGCAATTTCCGCTTGTGAAGATTGGAGCGATGCCTAAGCAGCTTTGCAGCAAAATGTCAAACAGCGGCAACTTTATATGGCCGCAAGACGAGGCAATGGCAAAATGCCATACAATAATGACAACAACGACAACCTCAACGAGAAAAAGACTGAAAGGCAGGGCACAAAATAAACAGATAATTACACGGCAGCCAGACCCGGAACTGCTGATGTCCATGGCTCGTGGAGTGCTCCAAAAGCGCAGCCACAAAGTAGAAAATTACAAAATAAAAAGCCACAAGCGGAAAATTAACAGAGCAACAGCAACAACAGTGTTTGCAAACATTTGTCCATGATATTAACGTCTGTTTCGCATGTGACTAGCATTTGGCACAATGAGTTGAAATGCTCTTAAAGCCGCTTCCAGTTAAAGGCATATCTTCACATGCCATTGAATTCGATTTGGCTTGTATTGAGCCTAAGGGCAGCGAGAACTTTATCAAGATGCTTATCGCTTCAAATGCAAAATTCCTGTTTACCAAAATTCCAACAAGCGACCGACGCGACGCATTGAGAGTTGGAGAGACGTTTCGAACATTTTTGACTGTCTGCACGCTGTAAACGAAACCCAAACAGACAACCCCCTCTGCCACTGTCTCTTTCCCTCCGCACGCTCCTTGTAAGCCCGCCAGCTACATTTAAATGTGCCGCCAACTTTTAGCAGTGGCGCACCACCTGAAACCACCTCAACCACCCGCCACGTGGCTCCAGCCAAGTCTGGCACTGATTTTATGCTTTATAACTTTCGATATGCGAATGGCAAACAACGTTTAGCGCTTTGCCAGCCCGAGCAAGTGTTGCTCTGCCACCTGAGGGGCCAACTCCCCAACACACGCAATTCTAAATCCGGCACGGAACGACATGGCGTATACGTAATATTTACGATTGTGTGCGCTTTTTCCATATAATTTTTAACTGCCGCGAGGGTTGAAAGTACTTTTCTCTATTTGTGTGTAAGTGCGTTATCGTTTTTTTTTTTTTACATTTTCATACATCAAATATTTATGCCATATTTTAGCTATTGCGACAATGAGGCAAATCTGATGGAATTCAGTGTCTGAGCCGCTTTTGCCTGCGATAATAAAGTTTAAGGCTGATAAACGATTTTGCAATCAAATTATGCGCATATTGAGATGAGGCTACGAGTGTGTAAGTGAGTGTGTGAATGTATTTGTAAAAGTTGTAAAATTTAGATGACTTTTGGAGAAAATGTGAGCATAGGACTTGTGAGAGAGACGTGTTTGTGACAAATTGAGTAAATGCAACCGAAACTAGTTTAGCTTGCCACAATGTTGTCAATGGTATTATCTATATTTGGCATCTTGTGGTTGCTTTTCAGCATTAATTCCCTTTGGCAGTGACAAATTTATGCATTTATCTATAGCCAAAGACAAATTGAATTTGTTCAGCAGGTTTAAGGAGTAGCAGCAAAGCTGTTGTCCTGGCAATCCCTTACACATGATATTGTTATTTTTGTCGTAATTAAAAACCCATGAAAGCGACGACCAAACAACTGGCCACAATCGCATGGGCAGACAGACTGGCACACACATACATCCACACACAACAGTATACATACATGTAAGTGAACGAGTGTGTGGTAAAATAAACATGAGCGTATTGATGGGAGCAGCTCTGACGGCAAAAACTTTCATATCAATTTTAAGCCAAAGTAATGAAAAAGTAACAGCGAGAAGGAGTAGGAGCTGCTGTAGCAAAAATAAAAAAATAAAATAAAGGAAATAAAAGCAAAAGAATCGTTACGAAACGAATGCTATAGACAAAGCATATTTACACAAGCAGCGCTCAAGTACACGCAGGACGAGGCAATGCCTGGACGCAGGACTTTTTTGATTCCGATGATGATGATGATGATGATAACAACGACTATGATATTGTTGGCAGCATACAAAGCAACGCTTATGACAAGCAGCCCAAAAAGATACAGCAGCAGTAGATTCCCACTTCTAAGGATGCTGTTTACATTTGAACGGTAGCAGGACTCTCAGTGTGGGCGCGTCTGTGGCAACGAAATTAAAAACCAATAAAAAGCTGCAAACGAAATTAAAAATTATGTTTTCCTTTTTACATTTTATTACGAGTATTGCTGCACAGCAACAACAACTACAACAACAATAGCCATACAAAAAAATGTTAAAACTCATTTGAAAAAAGAAAGTTGAGAATATGAAGCACGAAGTTGCCGCTTTAAAGCAGTTGGAAAATATGCTAAAAACTTTTTGTGCTCCAACGTTGTGTAAACTTTTACAATTAAGCAAAACAATAAAAGTTGCCAGCGCCTAAAATGCTGCTATGCGTTTCGATAATTGAATACTTTCAACTTCTGGCTAAGCTGCAGACAGTTAAAAAACATAGCATATATTTCAGCATCGCAGTTAATTGCTGGAAGAATTCGACGAACTTTCCTCAATTGTATCCTGAATACGTAAATTCGTCTATGTTTTTGTAGTTTTTCATATAAAAAGGTAATACTTTAACTCGACTGCCTTTCCCCGTTTTCATTTTCGCCAATTAAACGACCATTCAGCCAAGTCATTCACTTAATTTACTACCTATGTTACTTGACTCCCAGTCCTAACTCACTTTCCACCTTCCCGACATCCCATAAAGCAACTGTATAGCTATGGCCATGAATAATTTAAGCAAATCGCTGGCTGTTTGTCTGTACGTGTCGCTGTGTCGGATTAGGCGGCATTTGCATATTTTAATTATTTAGATTGTTGTGTTGAGCTACTTACTCCTAGTACAATTCCACTCTGTCTCTTCGCTGAACCGGATGTGAAGCGGAAATACCGGCGACGCAATTGGCGGCAGACTGGCAAAACAGGCAAAACTTAATTAAAAGCAACTGTTTTTTCTACTGGCATTAAAGATAGCTTTTGAAGCTAAGACTGGTATTTGAACTGCAATTGAAATTGCAGCTATGGATTCATATGAATATGGTAGAGATTTAATTAATTATTTGTTGAACTTTGTGTTCACAAATCAATTCAATGTTGAGCCAATAGCCAATAGCCAATAGTAACACGTAAGCTTTTATTTATTCTCTATCTACCAAAATTGTTGTTAAAGAGAATTCAGTGTCAGTTGGCAATGCAAACGTAGACAGTCCAGACTTGTTTCGGCCAAGTTAAAGTCAAATACAAAAGTAAACATTTATAAGCATTTGTGGCTGGCTTTGCCAATAAACACATTACAGTTGCCAGGGCCAATCATAAATTCATAATGAAATATGGGGGCGACTGGCCAAAGATAGTCCATGGCCAAGTCCATGGCGAAGCCAGTCAGCCAACTACAACTACAACTACAACAATGTAGAGTAATAAATACGCACAAGGGAGGAAGATGGAAGGAGGTTTCAGTTGCAGGTCTGGTTTTTGGCAAACGGAGAAAAGTGTAGCAGTAAACCAGGCGCTCGAGACCGGCTGTGGCATTACTTTTATGATTATTTGTGTCGTTTATTGTGTGGGCGACCAGAAAGTGACTTTAACAACTCGCACATATGGAGAAGACGTCCAGAAGTGTAGAGTCTAGTCCTTGTCCGGTCAGCGGGCTGCTTTAATTAGATTTGCACATTAGACGACAACGCAGAGGCTAATGACATCTCGCTTCAGTATGCGATGCACGCAATGGCAACGGTCTGTTTATGGTCGTCTTTGGACTTACTAAACGCACACGCTTTGAGTTGATAAACACCAGACCAAAACAGAGGAAAGGAAACAGGAAAGAGAGGGAGAGAGAGAGAGAAAGCTCCATCAATAAGGCTTAATTTAATTTAAGCCTCGCTCATTTTTGCGCTATCTTTAAGCCAGGACACAGCAGCGGGAACTTGACATGTCCACACGTGTCCTGCACATGATTATTATTATTAGCTACGATGATGTATCCTTTTAATGTGTGTGAGTGCCTGTGTGAGTGTATGCTGTGTATGTGGTTGTGGGCTTGTGGCCAGGCCTGGCAAATATTAATAATTGTTGCCTTTTTTCTATTTTCGGGCTCGTCGACGTCTGCGAAACACGCTAAAAATTAATTAAACGTTCTTTGCCGGCAGGCCTGGCGCGGAGGGGAGATTGAAGGGAGGTGTAAATATTTTTGCTCGGCCATTTCGTGGTTATTTATGTGCTTGGTGTTTTGCCCATTTTTACAGCACCTTTTCCCCACTTTCCTCTGGCAAAGGCCTCCCTTTCTCATATAATGGCATACGGTCGCCACTTGATTCATGTCGTTGTTTTTGTTGTTGTACAAACAGCACGCACTCATATTGGCAATTTATATTTGTATTAATTAATGGGCCAGTAAACAATTGCTGAAAGCAGCGCCATTAGCACGCATCAAGGGTTTGGGCCATTACGTATCCTGGCTCCAGGCTCCTGGCTCCTGGCCAGCATAAATAGGATTCGGATTACGATACGAGCATTCCGGGCTGACCAACGAAAGGGTTCTCTGCCATTTTTTGGTGAATTAATAACATTTTCTGTTTTTGGCATTCTGCAAAATTGACTTTAGTTATTTCATAATTTTGAAGCAGACATCATAAATCTGCAGTTATTTGGAAAATATTTGCATATGAATTTTGATTAACCGAGCAGAGGGTCTGGTAACTAGATTATGATATAATATTATGTTGGGAAGATAACAATAAACAAAAAAATCTAATTAAATTGCGATGGCAACAAAAATGTGAATCACGCGATATCGTTCTGAAACTCACTTACAAAACAGTTCTTTAAAATTTTAAAGCATACTTTTAGGATGAGCTGAAAACTAAAACTGATTTACATTTTTTGATAATATAGAAATAAATTTTCCTATAATTTTGCTGAGTTTCTAGCAGTGATCTTTATGCTGATACGCAATTCAAAGCAGATCAACCCAGTCCAGTAGTATTTAATTTATGTTTGATTGAAAATTGAATTGAGTTTATTTACGAGACTGTGCACTTTGCGTATTTGCCTGGCGCTCATAATAAACCGTGAATTGTAGACTGTAAAATGCATTGCAAATAAACTTGAATGTAATTTCGTAATAAAAACTCAAAAGCGTATTGAAAACGCGTGTAACAATCGCTGGCGAAATGCGCAGCCAGGAGCCAATGTCCTGCAGCCAGAACAATAAAAGTCTCCATGTTCGAGTTGAAGCTCGCTTCGGTTGCGGAGGCGGATGGGAATGCGGATGAGGCCTGCATGCGACATTCTTTGGGACATTGAAGGACCTCTTTCTACCATTGTATGAATGTTTGTTTGCTTGTGTGACTGTTGTTCTGCCCCGCTTTGGGCCATTGTAATAACTGCAGCTGCACGTTCACAATTTGTACGAAGTGTGTGTGGTTTCGGTTTTGGGTTTGGTTTGGCTCAGTTCAGTTCGAGCTGGATAAAAATGAGCGTCGGAAATGCGAATATAAATTTTGCCATATCTGATGTACAACTGTGTGTGTGGCAGGATAAACGTAATGGCTGCATTGCATTGCCAGGAAGTGGGGCAGACAGTAGACAGCAGACAACAGACAGCGGACCAATCATCAGAAGTATGCAGTGGGCAGAAAGACAGAGAGGACACAGGACACTAGACACAGGAGGAAACGGAAATGACATGCAATAAAACACAAAGGCGCACGCATGGGGCAACAACAACTCGATCGCTTTCAGATGGGATTGGGATTGAGGTTTCTCTCCTGTCCGTTGTGGATTATAACACAAAATGGCATCTAACAACAAAAATCTATCTGGCAAATGCATCTCCAGAAACTTTTACAGAAATTACAATTGCAAAAGTTGCATGCTTAGGAAAGAAAAGCTGAGTTGAATTCAGTTGAACTGAGTGGAGTTGAGTCGAGGAGCCCGCAGCTGCTGGCCAGCCGACTCTCCCTTTCCCCATCCCCATTGGACTCGCCATGGAGTGCGTTGTCCTTTGTGTGCGTTAACGCCAAGTCATTTGGCTTATCAATGCCAGACGCAGACAATTTTGGTCTTATCGCTTGGTCGCATCGCGCCCTTCATACCTACATACATGCAGGTGGCCATCGGCTCAACTCAATCGATGCTCATTTCATCCCGATTTAATGCCATCCATTTGGAGCCGAGTCTGTTGTATTATAAAGCGCCCATTAGCCTGGCTCTGGCGACAAACTGAACGTTGTTGAGAGCTGTTTTGACGCAAATTACACAGCGAGGATTTGCTGTTGGCCTGGTCAGCTCATTGACATGTATGCAAACACTGCACTAATGATGGTCAACCAAGTAGCCACTAACAACCTTTTCTAACGAACTCGCCTCCTTCTCATCTTCATCCTCCTACTGCCCTCTCCCTGTCGTTCTTCTTGACAACACAAGTTCTGCCTGCTTTAGTGGCTAATTACGCCCTGCAGCGGCTTGTTGCATGCATGTGATTGCTTGTTGCAGTCTCCCAACAGTCACAAGTCCAGCTACAGTCTCCAAGCTCCCAGTGGCACTCGCTGTTGCACTCGCTCCCAAACTGCCATAATTTGCCACAAAATGCTGCTGTTTTATTTTCGATTTTAATTTCCATGTTGCAGCCGTCGCCGCCTGTGGTAGTTTCGTTGTTGCATGCATATGCTCGACATGCGCCTAATTTATATTCATTATCTGATGCATAATTATAGATAACTTGCATCACAACCGTCGCATTCTGTACCGCGACACTCCACTCGCAACTCGCCACTTCGTCTCAGTGTCTGCCTCAGATTGTTGCTGCCTCGTGTTTATCCTTGAGCTTATGCGCCATCCAAGCGGATGCTGATTCACTCTCTAAATATTTGGCTAACGCAATCGGTATTCAGCTCTAAAAGTCTCCCCGCTCTAGCGCAATTCTTAATCTTGTTTAAGCTTATCACAGTGTTCCTCCCTGCCAATTGCTGTTGTTGCTACAAATAACTGCCAGCAAGGTGCTACAAAGGTGAAATATCGGGGGAAAGGGTGCGCAAATATTTGTAGCGCAAATCATGGAAATTCAATTCCAAGAAATTTTTAAATATGTTAAAAGTGAGCAATATCATATAAATTCAGGGATGAAACTCGTTGAAAAGAAAATGTTTATCTTTGTAAAGAATTTTGTATATTAAAGTCTCGATTATTAATTTGAAAATCAGAAAATAGGAATTTTCTTCTTCTTTATTTAATAAAGATTTTCTCGAATTCTTTCCCATTAAAGATTAATTAGCTCTTGCTTTGAACTCTTTATTTGCTATATATATTTTATTTGTATATTAAGAGCTTTGTTTCTTACAGTTTAATGGGGCTTAGTCTACAATTATTGTAAGTTTCTTTAGCCAAATCATATCGCATCGGTTTACTACTTATGCACAATGCTAAATAATTAAATTTATTGTTGTAAATAGTTGTAGTTAATAGTTGAAGCTTACACTAAATAAATACATATATCTTTATGATCGTTATATGGATCTCTCTATGGATAGTTATCATTTATGGTTTCGATTTGTATGCATCTGGTATAAAAAATATAATTAAATTATTTATATTATTCTTATGAATATATTAATTAGTTTGCTTTACTTAAATAGGGATGTGTGTGTTTTTGGAACAGTATTAAAAGATCCACTTAGTAGGGGTCCATATTTTAGGATCCAATTCTAATCTAGGCCTTAATCTCAAGTTGAACTTTATTGCTTTGTCAAATGCGGGATATGAGTTCTCTATCTCTATGTGTATCGGTATCTATAAATGTATCTGTATCTGTCCTTGTATCCATGTGCTTTAATAATCGATGACCACCTGGTGGCTGTTGGCAGTGGCAGTGGCAGTGGCGGGGCTGCTTCGTTAACATTTGCTGCTGATTTCAGCGCCCAGGGCGCACCTCATTTATTAACCACCAAAAGGTGGACGTGGAAGCGGCGCAATCAGCGCTAATTAAAATGGCCTCCGGCGAGCATCACGAGATTATGCAGTTCTTGTCCTTGTCGCTGGCGAGCTCAGAGGGCTTGCGCTTGCGATCGTAGGCGAGGGCATCGTTGGGCACATAGCTGACGCGCACGCCGCCATAGTGTCGCCTCTGTGGCAGCTGGTACATCATCATGTAGTCCTCGGAGCTAGACGAGCTCGACGAGCATGTGGAGCACACATCCGACTCCTCAGACTCATCACGTTCCCGATCCCGTTCTCGATCTCGTTCCCGCTCGCGCTGGTGCCGCGGTGACTTGTGTGGCGTCGTCATTGCCTCGTTTTCGGTCTGCAGCACCGATGGAGGTCCCTGGTAGGAGGAGGATAAGGGCTGGGCCGGCGCATAGGTGTCAGCTCTGGTTGTGGAGTGGGAACGATGCCCGCTTCCACTGCGGTGATGACTCGACGACTTGCGACGTCGACGTCTGCGTGAGCCATGTCCATGTCCATGTCGATTACCATCTCTGTCCCTCTCCCTCTCCCTGTCTCTGTCTCGCTCCCGATCTCTGTCCCGCTCACCGCCACTTCCGCTGGTGCCAGCTCCATTTCCAGAGTAGCTGCGGGATCGGGGCAATGTGTCGGGAATGCCTTCAAAGCGAACGCCCTTCTTCTTGCCCGGCTCGCCGCTCATAGGCGAGGAGGAGGAGCCGCCACTGAGAATGGACACGGGATGCGTAGGCGGCTGCGTAGCCGACTGTGTGGATAGCGGCGTGTTCAGCGAACGATCTCCGGCAGAGTGCGTGGGGGAACCCATCAGTTCCGGAGGCAGTGCTGTGGATGCCACACTCAAGTTGGGCGTGGGAAGCTCGGGAATTTCAGTACCTGCAGGTGGCGGTGGGGGCGGATGCATGATGTCCGCATACTCGTGTTGAGCGGCATGAAACTGCTGTGCGGAGGCATGCAACGGCGGTGCAGGCAGCGGCTGGCCAAAGTGCGTCATGTGCTGCGGAGCACCAGCCAAGCCCAGCTCTGGCATGCTGGAGGTGATGGAGTTCTCCATCTTGGAGACCTGCTGCAGCTGACGCTGCAGCTGATAGCTGTGCGTGGCGCCCAGCGGCGGCTTGGCGGGCCACGCGGCGTCCAAGTTGGTCGCCATCTCATTAAAGTTGTAGACTCCATCGCGTTGCAGTTCCATGGGCTTTGGCATCAAGTGCGGCTGGAAGTCCCCCGGTGAGTTGAGAGGCGACATATTTTGCGAGCTGGAAAAGTCAGTGAAGTCGCCGCCAGCATTAAGGCGACCCTGCTCCAGATCCTTGACGAGACCCGCATCCGAGTCGGAGGTGGCGTAGGTCTGTTTCGCATGGGCCACCAGGTGACCTCCGGCGGCTTCATTGCCTACGCCCACGCCCGCAGCCAACTGCTGGCTCTGCAGCTGGTACATGGCCTGGTTGAAGCTCGCCTGATGCTGTTGCTGCTGCTGCGGCGACATGGGCGGGGAGCTGGAGGCGTGGCTGCTGGGAATGCGCGTCTGCTGTGGACGCACGCGCTGCGCGGGCGGTGTGGGCGTGGTGTACATGCCAGTGCCAGAGCTATCCGAGGGCGTTGGTGGTTCCCCCTTGCTGCATGCGATGGAGCAGTAGATGGCGCCACGGCGGGGCAGGAAGGCGCGTCCCAGGAGCGAGCAGCGGCAGGTGTTGCACGAGAAGCACTCATCGGTGGCATGCCAGTGCTGGCCGTCGTGACTCATCTGTCCCTGGTCGACGCCGATCGCCTCGCCGCAGTAGTCGCAGTACTCGGCGAACATGGCATCGAAGCAGAGCAGGCAGTAGGGCTTCCCCTCCCGCATGATGTAGCGCTGACCCCCCAGCTGCTTGTCGCACTCGTGGCAGGCAAAGTGATTCATGTGCCAGGCACGTCCCTCCGCCTCAGTGCACTCATCTGCCAGGATAATCTGTGGGCGAAAGTCACACTCAAGGTTCAGGTAAATGTAGCATGAATTGAATCCAAACTTACCTCGTCGCAGGCGGAGCAGCGCGGCTTGAGCGTCTCGGCATGATGACGTCCACAGTACATGCGTCCATCGCGATGGAAGTAGATGAGATCTACGAGCAGCTCGCGGCAGATGCAGCACGTGAAGCAACCAGGATGCCAACTGGCATTGGGTCCCAGGCGCGTGGCAAATACAGCAATGTCGCCGGTGGAAATCAGCTCGTCGCACTGCAAAATTGTGAGGAATTTGTCCAGATTAAGTTTACGGCAAGAAGAGGCAGAAGGAAAGAAACTTACGCCATCGCAGGGACGGGCGCTCATCAGCTGTCGGACATTGCCGCGTCCAAGTGCATCGCGTTTGCGTTGTGTGGAGAACAGACGCAGCTCCTTGCGCTCCTCATCCGTCAGTGAGTGACAGTAACGAACCTGCAACGACACAAGGTAAGAGAAAGAACCGTTTTTTCTTTATTTTCGTTGTTGTTGGTGAGCGACAGACAGACAGCCAAATCATATGTTTACTGAATGGACGAATGGACGGATGGACGGATGGATGGATGGATGGATGGATGGATTGCTGCAACTTGAAGCACGCCCCGTGGGCAGCAGCAGCAGAAGGTAACTTGAAGTGATCTTTCCCAGAAGTCACCTCAACCCAAAGATTGTTTGTCTACAACAGCAGCTACAGCCACAGCTTCAGTGCGTTGCCAACTGAAGTGGCCAGTGGGCAGGGCTGACAACCGCAGACAGAGACCGGTAGCTGGCAGTCGGTATTCAGCAGTCGGTAGACAACGGTGCCACATCAACGTGCAACTGCTCCTAGTCCATCTCCATCTCCATCTCCATCTCCTGCTTCAGTTGCTGCTGCGGTCAGCGTCTCGTTTGTGTTGTATGCAAATTTTTCGGCTGCCTCTTTTTTGTTGCCGGCCTCCTTTCTTTGCCTGCTACCGCAATTTGATTTGACTTTTTGGCTTGGAATTTGGGCATTTGCCACACAATCCCTGACACACCCCCCAGACGGTTCTGTAACTAGTCGTTAACATGACAACCCCCAGTTAGTGGAAGTGGTTAAAATGCTAAAAGCGGTAACTGATACGACTATTCGTATTCGTATTCCGCTCATAGTAGTTTTTGTGGCTTTTCTGGGACTGTCCAGGGTCAGTTAGTTGCACTTGTTTCCTTGATTAATTAAAAGGTAACGAAACTGTGTGGGAAAATCGCTGGCATTGACTTTGAAATGCCGTTGCCGTAATTTGAGTTGTCGTTGTTGTCGATGTTGCTGTTGTTGTTGTTGCATTTGTTGCTTGCGAGACTGGGGGACATGCGGCCATTCAATCACGATAAAACGCG